>JAQJVL010006906.1:0-26588 GCA_035578905.1 Stictocephala bisonia | reverse complement strand
CAATTCAAACAAAAATAATTTTTCAAATTTATAAGCAATATGTGTTATGTCACTTAGTTGTTATTGTACTGATAATGGTTCCTTGACATGCCAAAGAAAACTCTTAGATAAGATAAATGGTTCTTGTGTAAGAGATAAACAGCCCAATGAGGTGTCAGACAGAACATACAATTTAGACACGCTCTTGAAATTTAGTGTAACAATGTTCCAAAAATAAAAAGAAAAATATTTTTCATCCCGGTGATTTTTGTTCAGCTCCTTTTACTTTCTGTTGTACTTGCATTGTAATTAGTAATATGGCTCATGTGAATACTATAATTTATTTTCTATTTATGTACATGTTGACGGAACTGTGTATTAGTTTACCAACTGCGAAACATGTATTGGTTGTTTATATACAAATATTAGCTGTGTAATTAAATATAAATATCTTTTTTGGGCAAAAAATATTTCCTTCCGAATTTAGGAAAAATTATGTTATTTAATGCTACAAATTACATTTGTAACCTATTTATTATTTGTTGAATGTAAGTAATTTGTAATTTTTAACTAAAATGATTAAATATGAAATGATTCAAGACAATTGAAACAACTGATTCACTTTTAGTTTCAACTAGTGTTATATGTAGTTATTTTTAGCTTTCAGAAAATGTGCATGAAAAAAATAGTTCAAATTGTTCATTTTTTATTGGATGATGGGTTCAATTAACTAAATGACAAGGTTTGATCCTATTTAGGTAATTTACCTAAATTACCTGTTTACGTAACTGTGTCAATTAGCATGTAACATTAATGAGCAGTTTTACAAATTGCGTCCTAATAATCAAGTATTATTGAGACTTCTTGATCTAACCAAAATCAAACTAATAAGATTTTGATTCTTTAACTGGTTTCATTCCTACAATTTATTCTTTGTAATTCCAAACAGGGAATGTAAACGAAATATTAATGAGGCGATAGATCAAAGGTTAAAAAGATAAAACAATGGACGCACTGCACTTGTAAAGACAAAGACTTTTGTAACTCGTGTCTTAATATCAGTTTATCTTCTAGTGTAAATTTGCTTATGAAACATGATTCAGTTTAAGTTTTCAGTCTTGATGTACACATTATCAACATGTTGTGCATTTATACTTATTGTACGGGCATACTGCAATGAAGTAATTTTATTTAAGTCCCTTGACTATTTCTAACTAACTTCTTTATCTACAAAGTACTTAAGTAACACCATCTGTTTAATTTTTGTCAACACTACTCATTAATAAAATGGTATAGCTTTAAATATGATAAACACTGCTAAAATGATTTTACTTAAACGATTCTCAAGGTCAGACATTGAATCAGAAATATAAAGAATAATTGGGACTTTTTTTATAAAAATTATTCCTTGGATCAAGACTAGCATAATCTATAGATGATTATTGCAACAACTTTTTAAATAGAAAGACCTGTTAACTTATGAAGTTTACTGTTAATTTTGTACAAGAGTCTTTTATAAACTATGATTATAATTCAGATTGTAATATTAGATATAAGTGTCTATTGCTGTGTACATAACTTGTATCTTACAGCAATAAAGAATTCTGATTTCTGATTGTTCTATGATTAAATTTTACACATGTACTGTATGTCCATTTGTTTTGCAATTATGTCCATGGAACTCATTGAATAAATTGTAACTCCACTGACAAGAAACATACTGTACTGTATATGTAAACAGTATATTGACAAAGTTTTTATTTGTATTCTGGAAAACTTACATTTCAAAAGCTAGTGAATTGAAAATATATAAATTAGTTTTACTAATAACAATAAGGGTAAATTAGTTTTAGAATTTAATTTTTTGCATGGAATTTCTCTGCTTTTAAACAATTCTGAGTTATAGGCAAAATAAAGTGTGCAGTGAGAACGATATGTACACAAAAGCCAAAATGACAAGATATCCTAAGCTTAACAAAAAAGTTCATTCTTTAAGTAACCATCTTTTTGGTGGACACAGGACAAAATGGTAACATGTAGCTAACAGGAAGCATGGAAACTTATAAGCAATTCTTCTGGTTTGCAACCGTGTGTCTCGTAGGTTGGTTACTCAACAAATAAATAAGTTATAGACAAAAATATCATGGTCTTTTATTACTGACCCATTAGCCAAACAGAAACTCTTAATTAAGCTTTCAGAAATAAATTCACAACAGCCTAACTATAGGAGATAAAAAAAATGGTTGAGTTTTAGATCGAATTACTTGATTTCATTTATATAAATTACTAAAGAAACAAACTCTTATTGGTTCCTGGTGAATTTATGAAAACAACAAAATTTCATTTGTTCTAAATTTTTTTAACAACTGTCAGCATTTGATTAAATGAATTCAATTTGTTTTATTTATTACCTTGTGAATATTTCTTGCTAATATACAGTATGTTCTATGCATGAAAAACAACAACGGTGCATGCTCTATTGCAGTGGTTGTCAAACTGTGGTACAAATATCCCTTGGGAGGTACACAAAAATGTTGAGGGGTCCTCCAAAACCCAAGGAATACAATTTACAAATTTAAGGTTCTAAAGGATACCATACGTAACCATTCGGTAGTATTTGAGTCGTACCACCACTACGATTTTTTAATATTTTTGTTTACTTAAAAGTCTAGTTTCTAGCCAATCTTACCCAGATTGTAGTGACTCAAACTATTCTAGAAATTGGTATATAGTCAAGAGTTCCAATTAAACAAAAAATATCGGTAAGTTGTACACTACTAGAAAAGTGAACGGCTGCTCTATCGAATGCTACACACAGTTTTTGCATTTTGAATGTGTGAACTGGTGAATAAATCGAGTTCCGCAATGGCTTCATAATCTGTCATTTAGCCACCAAATGATCATAATGGGTCAAGTACCATAGAGTTAAGTTTAGTTAAACTTTGAACTATTCTGTAAACTGTTGTATCAAAATAAAAGTGTTCATGTAATATCACATCTTTTAAAACTCTGAAATAATTCTTGATTTAGAACATCAAATAAAAACGAAGTTTTGTTTACCAAGCCCTTAATTTACATTGAACAATATATAAATAGTTTAACCAAAGAAAAAATTTAAATTTTCAGTTTTATACGATATTCTTTATAAAAGATTGCATATAAACATAATCATTTAACAAATTAACTTCTCTGAGTGGCTAATTACCACTAAGAGAAGAGTATAAAATAGAGATTTTTTTATACTCTTAATGAGATTTACAATGTAAGTATAGTCTATACCTATAAAAAGCAAATAGCACAGATTAATTTACTCATCGCTGAAACTAAAAACGTACTAAGCCTACGAGGCTGAAATTTTGTAGAATCTAAGGTCTTATGTTGTCGATGTGCAATAAGAAGGGATTTTGAAAAATTCATAGTAAATCGAAGACGGTAGCCTTTTTAGTGCCAACAATTTTAAATGCCAAAAACAGTGTTTCTCTAATTCTAGAAGTCAAGAAAACAATATTTCAGGGAATTGACAAGAACTTTTTTCTCAATATTTTACAAATTTCGTAATAAAACTTATATAAAACATCCCTATTAAAATATAAATGGGATACATTAATGGGTTTTTGAGTAGGCCTAATAACTTGTAAACTTTATGCACTATGAAAACTACTTAAAATTCCTTTGTTCCAGCTAAGATAACAATAATTAAAACTTTTAATAAAATTTTAAAATGCATATTTCATAACGTACAATTAAACAAGGAATAAAATGGTGTGACTAGATTTTTCGTATTTGTTTTAGTTCCTTAGAAAATAACCTTCAAACTCCCGTGTACATAATTTCTGCGCTGACAGTAGTCAAGTTTGGAGGTTAACAAGACCATGTAATTACAGTAGTTGGATAAGTTCCAATTCTTGACAATATTTTATTCCTATTTTCCTTATTACTCAATATTTATGTTATTGCAATACAACTGTCAGGTCTGTAACTCCTAACACAATTTGTAAATTAATAATTACTATTATTTTTAGCTAATTTCTGGCACATATTGCTATAAATAGAAGGTATCTCTATTTTAAGAAAGGAAACCTAAACGCACTTTTGGAGTTTGTAAGTTTTAATAAAAATGTATTTATCGAAAGTATTAAAATGGAAAAACAATATTTCCTGATTTAGAGTGTCTAAAGAAAATGAGACTAAAGAATAAAGTAATACGGTAGTGAATAAATTAATTTTTTTTTTTATTTTCCCAAAAACTCTCATAAAATGGTTAAATTTTGAAGTGATGTAAAACAATAAAATAAGTGTGTTAATATATACTAATTTGCTATTATTGTAATTTTTAAAATAAGAATGTTAAATATTAAATTAATTGGAATCATTGTTTACTCGACAATAAATTGATAGTAATGACATAATTAAGTTATTTTACAGAATTAAACTCCTGTTATCAACAATGACACAGAGTATTTGTCAGGGAAATATTGTAATATTTTCAGATAGCATAGCAATAATAAATTAATTAGGCCTGAACATATGTTTAGATATTGCAGGCCTAATCTCAATCATCGATGAAAATAAAAAATTTCAACAACAATATTCTATGCCCTCAATATCTAACTACAAGTAGAAGTAAATAGCTCACCCGAAATGACGAACGTTATCACTAACCTACAGGAAGTGCTGCGTGTGTGGAATGAATAACACAACCTCCCGCTCTATCCACTAGCTTCACAACTTCACACTTCACTGTCGAATGGCGCGGCTTGTTTTTGTTGTGACTGTCATCAGCCTCGGAGAGGGAGGGAGAACGAGAGAGAGAGATATATTCTCCAACCTTCAGCCTACAGTGGCGAAGTCCGATCACACTCAATCGGCGGTTCAAGGACCCGGCTTATATCATCACTTCCTCTTCCCTTCTACCTGGGGTTGACATATTTATGGCGCGTGAAACCGGGACACACTGTATACTCAAGGCCACAGAATGTTCAAAAAGTAATTTGAACATTTGAAACTTGTAGTTAAATTGAAACTACATATCATCTAGGTTTCTTAGCAGCTAAACAAATAAGGGGTTTTTTTTTAATATTTTTGTTGTTACCTTAAACATTACACTTTTACTAAATCAGCCAACAAATTATATTTAACAGTTTAAAAACGGAGATATAATACATTGTTTTAGGGTATTAGCCGTGACGACTGAATTTTGCTGTGACAATTTATTGTATACTGTACATTTTTTGTACGACAATAGCATGAGTTTTATGACAATAGCAAGACTAGGACCAGTAGTGTTGACCCACACGCCCACCCTTTTACAACTATAGTGGTGTTGACCCACCTCCCACCCACACACGATGTTACAACTATGGTGGTGTTGAACATTGTTATCATGCTAGTGGTACTTTTCCGAGAACTTGGCATGAGTTTTTAAAAAGGTATCGTTCTCAGACAATAAAAAAAAAAAAATAGAACAAAAATTTGCGCAGTTTTGTAATGACTAATCTAGATGTTTTAAAAACCGTTTCCACATACAGTCGAAGACATCAGCGGAAACCCCCATTATAAATAAAACATTTTCTCCGGTGGAATTTAACAAATATTGGCACACTATAAAAAATAATTTAAATCCATTTTACAATGTATTCTTGGAGTGATTTAAATAATTTTTCCAAAACGTGACATTTTAGAGTGTCAGTAACCCTCCCATTTGCATTATTTCCCTTGCATATGTTGAGCTGATCACAATCCCTAATAGATTAAATCTTTTAAAATCGCATTTCCCCACATATTCATTGTTTATATAATTTTATGTTTCTTAGTTTTAATATTATTTTTTACAATAATAGTGAATAACCAATTACTGTGTTCGATGGAAAGCTTTTACTTGTACATTTTCCTTGAATAAACATGATGTGCCTAATATTGTGCGATAATATAAGCGCAACATTAGGCAATACTTACAAAACCAATCATAAAATAAACTAACTTTTTAATTAAATTACCATTATTGAAATAAATAAAAAATATCTATCTATGTGCTCATTTTATGATCAGTTTTGTAATTAATTCTTTTAAAAGTTTACCACCTGGCGTCAGTATAGTAATCTTTATTGCAGTAGACAATATTTACATTGTATTGCATGCGTCATTAACCCATCAATAAGTTGTACTCTCATTCATTCAACTCTCAAACTTACATCAGTTCAAAATTCATTAATACATTCACTATTGAGCACTAGTGTCGGTCGGGCCTTAACTGAGCGAAGTGACCTGAGTCAAGTAGCCTGGGTGCCTGAACTGAGCGAAGCATTCCAGGAAGCCCCCAGAGACGTGCCTTTAAAACTGAGCGAACCGGCGGCCCTCTTTGACTATGAACATTCACTTAGCATATTCCACTTTTAAACATAATATAATCTTACACAAATATACAAAATAAAATTCCCCAAACAATTTTTGGTTAGGTTAGGTAACGGGGTAGCGCGTGCCGTAGCCAGGTGGTTGACCGCCTCTGGTATGCGGGTGGGATATGATGCTACATAAACAAGAACATTCCTTGTCCCGACAACTCGCATATACCTGGACTGGACTTCGCTCAGTTAAGGCACGTTTTTGGGGGCCCTTCGAGGGCTTTCGCTCAATTAAGGTAATCTTCGCTCAGTTAATGGGCGACTAAATGTCAGTCTTAATGTACGACATTTAGTGGCCCCAGCGGTAAGATAGGAACTCATCAACAGAGTAGAACGATTTACACACCAAAATACGTTTTAATCGATCTTTAAATTAAGTTGGGCTTTCCAAGTTTTTTATGTCTGCATGGAGTGCATTAATTATTTTAAACCCAGCCTCATAGGGGAGTTGCTCAGAAGCTCTTGTTCTATTAGCTTGAGTACGTAAGCCATCCCTGCATCTAGTGTAACCGTGAACATTTCCGCCTCGTGTTAAATTACAACGAAATCGGCAGAACACAGCCACTTGGAGAATGTGGAGACAGGGCAAGGTCAGCAGTCCGCACTCTCTGAAAACATCTTGATACGATTCTCTTTGTTTCATTTTTGTAATTATTCTAATAGCTTTCTTTTGAAGCCTAACATTTCGCTCAAACTTAAATTTTGCACAGCCCTCCCATATCATCAGTCCGTAGGTAGGATGTGGGTATATTAAAACAAAATGGCCATCTTTAGTACTTTGAGATAACAATAATTTACGAGGTTACGCAATGCATACATTTTTGAAGTAACCTTTGAACAGATATGATCGACATGAGTGTCCCAAGTCAGACCTCTATCAAGGTACATTCCTAAGTACTTAATAGATTCAACTTCCTCTATGAGAGTGTCATCTAACATTACAGTAGGCTGGAGCCCACTACCTTGCTGTCCAAGGCAAAAATTAATATAGTTTGTTTTTGAGCTGTTTACTTGAAGTAGGTTTTCAGAAAAGTACTGTATGCAGGAGTTGAGTTAAATAAACGTATCTATTTCTAGATCGCTGTTTGTTTTACTTCTAGTGCAGAGAGTCGTGTCGTTAGCATATTGGATAATCTTTCCATTCTGGATCGATGTTGATAAGTCATTAAAAAGAATAAAACTAGACCAAGTATAGATCCCAGGGGGAAACCTTGGTTCATAGGGATACTTTGCGATAATGCGTTAGCGATCTGAACACACTGACCTCTATTAGTGAGGTATGACGTTAGCCATTTCAGTGGTAGACCACGAACCTCATATATATTAAACTTTTGTAATAAAGTTACATAATGGACATAGTCAAAAACTATATTTTGAATAAACATTTTTTGTTATATTTATAAATGAACTACTTTGGTTTATTTAATTACTAAGTAAAAACTACATATAAACTGTGAAACTTCATACAGTAGTACGATATATGTATTTAAAAAGCGGATTAGAATAATTAAGTGTGTAAGCCACAAGGTAGGCCCCCAAATACAGTCAACGAGGACTAAAGATATATGACATTTAAACAAAAAATATTATGACAGCAAAGTGCAATAAAAAGTAATGCAAATAATACAAAAGACTTTTAATAATGTATTTGAGCTTTTAACGAATGTATTAAAACGTAAATACAGTACAATTATTCTCTAGTACAATTCTTAGTACAACTCATTCCGAATCTGAAACAATAAGGCAATTAAATTAAAAAATAATATTCAAACATAACCTAATTTAAGAAAAGTAAATACTACAGTCTGTGTCTATATAACAAATATCAACAATCTATGCTGATGTATTTCAGAATATACAACAAAGCACTTGCCACAACTCTGTGACCAAGGTCATGCACGACCTAAACATTCTGTCAGCACTGCTGTGTCCCCGTCACTTGCAAAACTCTGTAACCAAGGTCATGCATGAGCCAGATATCCTGTTAGCACTGCTAAGACATTCGTCACTTGCGCAACACGGTGACAAGGTCATGCACAACTCAGACATCCTGTCAGCATTGCTGAGTCATTCGTCACTTGTGTAACTCTGTGACCAAGGTCATGCACACCACAGATCTCCTGTCAGCACTGCTGAGTCACTCGTTACTTGCACAACTACTCTCAAAGTCATGCACGACCCATACATCCTGTCAGCACTTCTGAGATACTCGTCACTTGCGCAACTCTGTGTCCAAAGTCATGCTTGCCCCATACAACCTGTCAGCACTGCTGAGACACTCGTCACTTGCGCAACTCTGTGTCCAAGGTCATGCTTGCACTAGACATCCTGTCAGCACTACTGAGTCACTCGTCACTAGCGCAACTCTATGACCAAGGTCATGCACGCCCCGGACATTCTGTCAGCATTGCTGAGTTATTCGTCACTTGTACAACTCTGTGATAAGGTCATGCAAAACCCAGACATCCTGTCAGCATTGCTGAGTCATTCGTCACTTGCGCAACTCTGTTACCAAGGTCATGCATGTTCCAGATCTCCTGTCAGCACTGCTGAGTCACTCGTCACTTGCGCAACTCTGTGTCCAAGGTCATTCTTGCTCTAGGCATCCTGTCAGCACTGCTGAGTCACTCGTTCCTTGCACAACTACTGTCAAGGTCATGCACGACGCAGACATCCTGTCAGCACTGCCGAGTCACTCGTCAATTACACAAATACTGTGACAAGGTCATGCACGAGCCAGACATTCATTCAGCACTGCGGAATCATTCGTCACTTGAACACTGGCCATGGTTAAATTACGAATTGTTAACACTTGGTTGATAAAGTGTTGATCAGCAACATTCTAGTCTGGTGATCACCTTCTAAATCAATACAACTGATTACTTTATAAACATATCACGCTACAATAAATAGTAAATAAATAAATATCATTATCAGCCGTTAACGGATACAAAAATTGCAAACAGACTTCGTCATATAAGTTATAAATACAGCTTTTACTTAATAAAAACTAGATACCAAAATGTATCTTAATTTTAAACAACTTCTAATTCATTATGTTAATTTTATTTGTTATGTATAAACACATAAATTCAAAGCGAAAAGAGAAAACACTCAATACTAGCCTAGTACTCGTGTTGAATCAAGACAGGGTTATTAAAGTCAGAGTAATCAATTAATTATAGATTACCCTAGATGAAAGGAAAGATTCATTCCTCTCTCTGTTCGGCCGGGAGTATTTATATTGAAATAGAGTACTGCAGAATAAGATACTCCTTTTGAGTGAGAGCTAGACGGTATCACAGAGAAAATGAAACAGAGGTCGCTTTATTATGGTAGCAGCGAACACCTTATTGGCAGTCATAAATAGAATACAACTACAGTAATAGAAATCTTTAAAAATCATTATTAAATTTATCCTTGAAGATTTGGGGGGAATTATGGAAGAGGCTGACAAGATTCTGGCCCTGCCATTTCCCTTGATGCATACTTTCAGTGTAAGCATCAAGGCTACCCAAGATGAAGCACAGGCTACCCAAGCTGATTTTTCCCAAACAGATCTCGAATGCTCTCAAATTTGTACACGGTTAGTACTCAAGACGATAACAGATGCTACCCAAATTGATCAAGGCTGCCAACAAAGTTAATAATGAAGGCGGAAGACCCAAGCCTCTCATGAAATGAAAAAAAATAAAAAGAAAAAAAGTCTTTATTTTATAAGACGAAATTTGGACTAGACAGTCCTCTCTACTACCTAACCTTACTTAGAGCACTGTCCCAGGTCCTTGAAGGGATGCCTGGCTCCATGGTCTGTCCGTAATATATAATGAATGCTACCTAATTTGATCACGGATTCTACCTAAGTTAATAACGGTTTACCAAGTAAATCACGGGGAAACCTACATGATAGGTTGCAACATAAGTTGATCAGAGGGCTACCTACCTTGATCACGTGTGTCTACATAAGTTGATCACGGTGGGGCTACCCAAATTTATTACGGGGGCTACCCAAGATGATAATGGTTGGTTACCCAAATTTATCAAGTAGGGCTGCCAAAGTTCATTACGGGGGCTACATAAGTTAATTGATCCAGATGAACCACCTTTGTTGATCACTGGAGGCTACGCAAGTTAATCAAGAGGGGGATGCCTAAGATAATTAAGGTTGGCTACTAAACTTAATCACGGGGCTACCACAGATGATTACGTGTGATTAACACGTTGACCCCGGGGGACTATCTAAGATACTCAAGGGGATTATCTAAGTATAGGACGGTCGGCTACCCTAGTTGATTATGGGGGCTACATACGTTGATCATAGGCAGCTACCTAAGTTGATCACGTGCGGCTATCTAGGGTGCTTTACAATATGATAACGGGTGATTACCAAAGTTGTTTACCAGGAGCTTTCCAAGTTGATCACAGGCTACACAAGATCATTACAGGTGGTTACAATAGTGGATTATAAAAGCCCCCTCATACAATCATGGGGGGCTACCTAAATGGTTGACGGCCGGTTAACCTAATTGATTATCCAAGTTGATATATAAATTGGTTAACTCAAGATGATTATCCAAGTTGATCCCAGGGGGTTCTCAACAGATCACGGGAGCTAAGCAAGTTGGTCATAGAAATCTGTCCAACTTGATCACAGGGGCTAACCAAGGTAACCACGGAGAGTAGCCTAAGTTGATGACGGGATGCTAACAAAGTTGATCAAAGAAGCAGGTAAACTGAGAGGTCAATATAAATAGTAAGCAAGGTTTTAAGTATCCAGCTTGTTGTAATAATGCTAAAATGGGTGGATACATTCTAAAATATCACATGTTTTTGACAAAATACCCAACTTTACCGACTTTTTGTGAAGTAAGTGTAATTTATACAGCATAGAGGTATATAACCATTTACAATATTATAACGGGTGTCTACCAAGATGATCACCAGGGATTTTCCAAGTTGATTACAGGCTACCAAGTTGACCAAGAGTGGTTACTAAAGTGGGATCACGGGGGAATCCAAGATCATCACGGGGGGCCTAAGTTGACGGCCGGCTACCCTAGTTGATCATGTAGACTTTAATCACGGGGGCTACCCAAGATGATAACGGGTGATTATCCAAGTTGATCACAGGGGGCTCCCAATATGATCTCGGGGGGGAGGGGGGTGATCACCTTAGGTTTTGATGGGACACTACCGAAGTTGATAACGGAGGCTGGACAAAAGTGTGGTTAACCATTGTGAATATTGTGTAAGGTTTTAAGTTTCCAGCTTGTTTTAATCATCATTAAATGAGAGGATATTTTCAAAAAATCACGTTTGTTGACAACAAACTCAACTTTATCACTTTTTTGTGAGGAAACGATAGAATATATCACAAAAAAGTATATGACACATTTCGTACAGCATTTAGTTGTTAATTTGAATATTTCATTAGGTGTTATCCAAACTAAATATTACAGATTCTGTCAAATAAAAACCTCAACTCTGCAAACAGGTAAGCGTTTTTTCGTCAGCCATTTTGAATTTTGTTGGGTTATGAAAAGTGCGAAATCTAATTGTATAGCATTTTATTAACAGGAAATGTGAAGGTAAATAGTATGTAAGGTTGTGCGTTTCTGGCTTCTTTTAATCATGTTTAAATAGGAGGATCTCTTCCAAAAAATAACATGTTTTCAACAAAACTTAACTTTACTGACTTTTTGCGAGGAAAATGTACCACAAAATTTACATTACACTTTTTGTGCAGCATTTAATTTTTAGGTTGAAAATTTCATTAGATGCTATCTAAACTAAATGTTACAGCTTCAGTCAAACAAAAACTCAAACTCTGCAAACAGTACAGCAATTTCACGTCAGCCATTTTGAATTTTTTCTAGGTTACGAAAAGTTAAAAATCAAAAGTTTATAGCAGTTTTATAACAAAGTACTAAAGGTAAATAGCGTGTAGGGTATTAAGTTTCTAGCTCCTTTAAATCATGCTTAAATGGGAGGAATTATTCCAAAAAAATCACATGTTTTCGAAAAAACCTCAAGTTTACCGGCCGTAGAACGTTTGGCACACATTTTTGGCCGATTTGGAATGGCACGTTTGGCACAGTCATTAGAGGGGATTAAGAAGGGTCAACCTGTAAGTTTCAGAAAGGCACGATTGGCACACACCGCCCGCCAGGTAGTAGCAGCCAGGTGGCCAGAATGCAGGAAAATGGGAACTTTTTTGCCCCCGCAAATTCCCTGCTGTGGTGCTTATTGAAGTAAGCAACTAACCTAACCTAACCTAACCTGCGGTAGATCACAGCTGCTACCCAGGTAGATCACGGATGCTACCCGAGTAGATCACGGCTGCTACCCAAGTAGATCACGGATGCTACCCAATTGGAACACGGATGCTACCCAAATAGATCATGATCTAACCTAACCTAACCTAACCTAACCTAACCTAACCTAGTGAGGTTTAAATTTAAAAATTTGTTATATCACGGGCAAATGACTGCCACGCAGAGTTGACGGGAATAATACAATTCCCGTTTTCCCTCGTTCGATGGCGTCTACCTGGTCGAGCGACTGTGCCAATCCTGCCTTTTCCAAGCAGGCGAGTTGACCCTACTTATTCCGCTCTAATGATTGTGCCAAAACTGCCATGGGCAGAAGGTCCAAAAATGTGTGCCAAACGTCCGATCCCCAGTTTACCGACTTTTTCTGAGGAAACTATTGTATGTAGCACAAAACATACAGGACACTTTTTGTGCAAAATTTAATTGTTAATTTGGATAGCAAGGATGTGAGCATAGGCAATGGTATGCAATTATAACTAAGTTGAAAAGTGTATATGTATGAAATTGCTATTTCAGGCAGTGTTCTGTGGTTACGCTCACTGTATACATATTTGTTTTACAAGAAATAAATAATTAATTTTTATGTATTGTACAGTTAAGTTTAAAAATAAAATTAGGGAGTGTCACTATTATTTTTATGTTGTATTGTATCGTAATGCGCTTTTAGAAGAGTTAAGGATATAAAGTAAAAAAAAAAAAAAAAAAAAAAACGCCCCAAACAGGCTTTGACTAGGCTTTGTATATCTGCTTTGTTTTTATCTATTTTTTTCTCTGTGTTTTATATAATTTGTGAAGGTTAGACCTGGTAGGTGTATAAATTCAACTGTTTTTGGACTGTTTTATCAGGATCTATTTACTTTTGTATTTTGTGTTTGTATGAGAATCTAATGTGTATGTCTGTACGTATCTTTTTTTGAGAAAAATAAAGCTATTTATTATTATTATTTTTTAACAAATAAACGTGTTTTATTTTATGTTTTAGAATTCTCAATTAATCATATAAGAATGTTTAAATAGCAGTATTTTAGTTCTTGTTTATGGAAACAAACGTTTTCAGTTATCATCATAATAATTCTATAGTCATATTATTTTATAAAAATATACGTAAAATGGTATTGACTCACTTGCCCGTCAATACACATACTACGAGTGGAGTGGTCGTGTTACACATTTATATAACAAAGGTCACTATTCAATCAGTTGTTTTTTACAATGTTAAGTATTTCACTTCCTGTTACCATCATCAAATACTTCATGTTTAACAAGTTTTTGTTTAACTTTGTGTCCTTAAAATAAATTACATGTAATTAATTTGCCAACATTGTAAAAATAGTATTTAACTGTATTTTTTTCTTATTATCATTTTGTTAATTCATCAGATTCATATGTAACAAAGTTGTTTATTTATTAAAACTATAAATATCAATAGATAAATAATTATTTGAAATATATTATTTAGTAAATTGAAGGATAATAAATAAAATTATTGCATTTACGTAAAACTGACTAAGGGAAAGTTTGCCCGCAATGTTCCATTTAAAACAGGCCAACCCAAAAGCATGCTATCCCATTTTGAATAACGACGAAAGGAAGGCTGCCCTTTTATAAAATTTTTCGCCATGCGCATTACCACATCTAGCTCCCATAATAGAATCTTTAAATTTGTCCCTCCATTCTTATTATAATGGTATTTGACGGACAATATAGTGAGAACATGTCTCTACTTATTTTATCCATAGGTAATACGTTAAATTATATACTATCAACTACCAATGCCAATAATTTCGTCGATTCGAAAAAAATTAAGAGATCATCCATCTCTTAGTTTTCAAATCGACGAAATTACTGGCATACATTTTTTCATAATTTTTTCCCAAAGTTTTTGGTATTAGTTTTTCATAAATTTCCAAGAATACAAAATTCAAGTTCTTAGTCATTAAACATTATATGACATTAAATACTCGTCTATATTCTTTAGCTGATAGCGTCCCATGAAATGTTTAACGTAACTAAATAAATGTAAACGGAGATAAAACATTTTTTATTTGTAAAACGTATTATTAAATATTTATTGTACATACGTATACATAACACAAGTACAGCAAAACGAAAACATTAGAAAAATGACATTGTTCAAGCTAATTAATTAATTTTTTCTTCTCATTGTCAGAAATAAAGGAAAACATTACAGAAACAAACATAACCTAACACTGTCATAAGTGACGCAAAAAGAACCACCTTCAATCAACTGTCATATGTTTTACGAAGTTTATAACAGTAATTCAGTTCCATAGTTGTCAAGGACGTACAAAATAACTATCAAATAGTTATTCACCATGTATCATAGTGCGTGTATGAACATATTAAGCATTTAACTCCCAACTTAACACATTAACTTCCAATAAACATTTAATAGAGTAATTAAATATTCCTAATCACTAAAACATGATTACTAATAGGGTTATAATTTTGAAATATTTTTTATGAGGTAAGTTAATTATTTTCCAGACTTCTTGATATATCTTCAAAAAATCAGAACAGAGGCTCTCAGATAATTATAGTAGTTTAAATTTTAATTAACAGTAAATATGATTAAGAATAAGGCTAATAAAACAGTAGCAGTATGTTTGAAATAATAGATCAAGGCATTTTAAACATTTCTGCCATAGGGTAAATTATACAAGCTATTTAAAAATCCTCTAATCATTGTTTAATAAAAAAATCGGAAGCCAAAAATTTATAACATCATCATTAGGTATCAGGGTTTGACATGGTTTAGAGTTTAAATACGATCATCTTTAGGAAGAAAAAAAAAATAGAAAATTATTGCTCTTATTTTATATATTAGGCCTACTGTACCACATTTTTCACTCTTTGGTTATGCCTTCTATTTATTTTTAACTACGTAACTATGGTGCTTTGAAGCCACTTTCACCTCGAATTAGCTGAAAATCAGATCGATACTAAGTGGTTTGGATTCCACATAAAGTTCCTTAGTTGACTCAGCTATTGGTAATTAATAAATAGCATTTTCTGAGGGACAGTAAAACACAGTTAGTAACCAGACTACACAGGCCATCCACACTCATCCTAACTCATATAATCATTCATATTGGCCTTAAAATACGCAAAAAGTTTGGTTGGTATCTCATATCTAAGATAATCACATTTTCACACTATATTACAAATAGGTAATATATTAACATAAGTACATAGTCTCCGACATATTTGAGTTTACGTGTGAGATTCGTAAAAATGTCTTTATTTATATATTTACAAGTACTGTAACTTGAGAGCACAAAATATAATCTATAAAACTGACAACAGTAAATAAAAATCAGCTTTATTTATATATTTTGTTCTTTAAGTGTCATTCATCTGTTATATTACATGATTCCATCGATTTTATACACTAATATAAACAAGGGTTACACTGAAATAAATTATTCATAATATTAGTTTAGTATTACATTAAATATTTAATTAATTTTACCAATTCGTTTATTACATAAATCCTTTATCATGTTGCTGATTATCAGAGTATTTTTTTATATCTGTAGATAGCCATACTGAATTAATAGTAATAAAAGAGAAAAAAGTATGTATCAACAATATCGAGGAGGCTGTGACGAACACTCTTCTTCTTCTTCGTAAATTGCAATTAATTGTTCCTTTTCGTCAAGGCCGTTATGAAGTTAGTCGATACTCCTACGTGGTCGTGGTTTTTATTAAAATTAATTAGTATAAAGTGAAAACCATTAATTATTTATCGTATATATATTCAGTGAAACATACACGTAAACGCAATTTGTATAGAAGAAGGAGCCTCTAGGTAAGATATATTTATTGTACTAGCTTTAGAACAAGATAACTTCGGAACTGACCCACCCTAATCTATTTCAGGGTGGCTGTTTTATTGTATAAAGATTATCTGTAAAAACTATCTGGTATTTTTTTTTTTTTATAAAATTGATATTACATTACAGTGTTTTTTAGTCTCTCTAGCATATAGCTATTTGAGAGATCAACTAATTTTATCATAATGAAATATCTTTAATATATGAGTAATCTTAAAGTAACTAAGTAACTAACAAACAAAATAAAAATAAATAAACAAATCAACAAACACCGAGGAAACCAAACAACATTTGTTATTCGTTATAAAAGTACAGTTTTTCCAAAAATGTAATTTTTTTGATCAGTAATCCTAATTTTTTTTTATTTTGGAGTTTATCTCAATTAATTGTTTGATTTTTTAAAACTTCCTTCTAGATCACGACTGGTAGTCCTAACTGCACAGGAGCCTCAAAGCATTAAATATTAACACAATGGAAATAAACAAATAAATAATATACATAACTATATAAAACAAAAAATATAAAAATATTTAAAATAGGCAATAAATAAACAATATTAAATACTATATGGACTATGAACAATTCAAAAAAATAAATAAAAACAAAAGCAAATGAAATCAATGGTGTGCATGTAACATATGTATAATCCAAAGAAATAACGGTACAAATAACAACAAATAAAATCCAACAGTAATAACATAATATTCTAACTATAAACTATATTTGCTAAGAAATGACAGCGAAAATTAGTCTCTCTGTTGTTCACCAACATTATATACCAACATGGAATTATACTTATTTATATTAGTTGTAAAGAATGCACTCAGAAATTGAGCCAAACAGGGATGGCATTCTTTGTTCCTGTGTTCAACAGCAAGACCCGGCTGGTAGGAACCAGTTTAATACCGGCTCCCGTCAAAACTCTGTCAGTATTGCTGTTGATTTACATAATATATTACATAGATTTCCCAGTGTGCAAAATTAACTCAACAGTGCTTATGTATCTCTTTGTAGTTTTATCTTATTTATCTATGTATAGTTCGGCTTTGAAAATAGTCATTCAAATAAACGAAGAGATGATTTTTTTTGTTTACAAAGGTGACAAGGTGGATAATCTCAATATGCAAGTATATATTTGTTTACTATTTGATGATAGTCGACTCTTTAACCCTTCAACTGTTAGAAAGCATCTCTATATAAATAAAAATATATTTATAAATAAACCTATAATTTTATATGGAAATGAATTTATAGTTATTATCCCCCATAGTCATCGTAAATTAATAAAATACTTTTTAAGCTCCCTTTTCATTTGATTTTTATTTTGTAGGTTTTGTAGGTAGTGATGTATTTTACACTGTAACGTTAATTTTCCATAATTATTGTGGTGTCTTTGATTGAAAAATGGTATGTGCCTTAAGTTATATTGCAGGTTGGGCAATACTCTGTATTCCTCGTCAAAGTAGTGTCTAGACAGATCTGTAAATTTAGCAAGACCATCAACATTCATTATACCCAATATTTCCATTAGAAAATCCTTAAATAATACTTTTAGAATTCTGTTCAAAATACTTTTTAATTGCTTAAGAATATATTCAGGAGTCAAGTAGTAAAGAGATATAACATTGTAGAACATACTCTGAACTAAGGAAAAATATATTAACGTCTTGGTTGTAATAGAGAGACAGCCACTTAGTTTTTTACACTTAAATAATATTACTCTTAAATTGTTCGTAAGCCTACCAATATATGAGTCATATTTCATATTGAAATCTAATTCTATGCCTAGGTGTTTAATACAGTTAACAAACTGTAGATTCTCACATTTACAACTATTTGGATCAATAAAACAGTTAGGTTTATGACATACTAATGGCAGGTTTCTATCTTGTATTTAATTAATATCAATCCTAGAGCTTCTAAAAACAATAGCCTTTGTTTTTTACTGTTAAATTTAATGCCATTATTGAAAAAAAATACTTTGTAAGTAAATTAAGATCATCTTGAATCAATGATACCAGTATCAATATCCTTATGAACTATGTAAATTAAATTACCATCTGCATATTGCTAGATATTACTCTTAATACTTAAATATCCTAAATCATTCACATAGATATTGAATAAAGTGGGTGATATTATACTACCTTGTATTAAACCACAAGTTTGTGGTAAAATACTACTGATTACATACCCTATAGATGCACATAATCTCCTATCTCTAAAATAATCACCAAAGAATTTGTCTACTACTGTAATATACTTAATGTAATGTTTGACGGAAATAAGTTAAATTCTCTATAAAGTAATATGCTTTGATTTCAAACATTTGCAAGTAAATTAAGATTTGTAAAGAACTCACAATATGTCGTCTATAACGTCATCCCTTTACAAAAAGTAGTGCCAGTCTGGACAGGGGTTCTTTTCGCGCACTTCCACTCTCTAGTTTGGAATTAAACCGCAAGTTGTGCTGTTGTGTTAAATTGAAGTTAAAAGCTTATAATATTGTGAATATAGTTAAGTTCAATAGATAATTCAATTGAAGTGTAATTGGAATACATTGTGAATTGGATTTAGCCCATATCAGATATTCGATTAAATGAAATGAAGATACAAAGTTTGAAATAAGAATAGCCTATATGGAATCAGTATTTATGTAGTATGATGATAATAAAATTCCTTTTAACTGTATTTAAATAATATATAATACTGTATTTATTTGGAATTGGTAAGTAATGTAATATTGAACTTAAGAACTAGACGTCGTTTTAGGTTATGGTAAAAATATCTGGCGATGGATTGAAATTGAGATAATGCATTTTTAAACGTTTTAAAATAAAAATAGGGTATTTATGTTTTTCCCTAATACATATGTGCTTAAAGGGAATGTCTATTTACGCAATTAAAATACATACAGTATGAGTTAAAAAGAAGTAGGCCTTTTTAAACAACCATAATTTGATTTACGAACAACAATGGCTACGATATACTGTATATCGAACAACAATGGCTACGATATACTGTACATCGAACAACAATGGCTACGATATACTGTATATCGAACAACAATGGCTACGATATACTGTATATCGAACAACAATGGCTACGATATACTGTAAATCGAACAACAATGGCTACATATACTGTATATCGAACAACAATGGCTACGATATACTGTAAATTGCTTATGTGTTACTATTTTATTTCCTCACTAAATTAATTATGTTAGATTACTATTATAATCGTGAATTGTAATAGCCACCGATAGTCGGCATGGTGCCTCAGTGGTTAAGGCTTCGAACTGCGGAGGGCTTGTCCAAGGTTCGAATCCCCAACTGAGCTAATAGTCAGTGCTTCACTCGTTGAACAAAGTTCACGCACAGGCTTATAGGCTCATGTGAACTGGTGAGTGAAGTTAAAAAGAATAAAATTGTGGTATCAAGTGTCCGATCTGTTCACCTTAAGGTCAACATGTTTAGTTGGCAAGTAGTATAACATGTTATTTTGCTTTTCAACATAAAATTTGGCTTCCATACCTATTATGAACATTTGACAGATTTTTGAATACAAAAATATGGATTATATTTAATATCAACAAAAACCAACTTTAGGGGAAGAGTTTAGAGGATTTTTTAGTTTATATTGTGTAAAGAATATCTCTATGGGAATTAATTTTTATTTTGAAAAGTATAATAGACCTACATTACTATTGTATGTAAATAAAACATTTTTGAAGATACTGTAAGTATAATAATAATAATAATAATAATAATCCTTTATTGTCGTAAAACTGTGGTACAGCATTGACAACGTCATTTTACAGCTAAATGCCAAGTCGGTACTAATACTATCTTAATCTAAGTACATTTAAATAAATTTAGGGCAGGCATTTATAATTACAAGCAAAACAACAGAACCTACTATGTATGTACATGAATATTATTTTTACAACAAAGTTTAAATAATAAAATAATACTAGGAATGATACAATTAATAACAAGGTAAATAGAGCAAGGACCATAGATAAACATCGAGAACATGAAATACTTTTAATGAAATCTAAATATAAGATTAAAATTCAATTAAACCCAAACTCAGAAATTCGTTAATTGAGTAAAAGGGGTTATTGAGTAACCAGTAGTAAAACTTACATTTAAACTCTTTCGGTGAATACTTATTAATTAAATGTATAACTTTGTTGTATACTTTGATTGAGATCACCGGGTGACTGGATAAGCTTTTATTCAACCTATGAAAACCAACAGTAGCTTTATTGTTGTTACGGGTTTCATAATTAGAATTTTGTCTCACGTGTATGTACTCTTGATGACTAAAAGTATATTGTACTATGTCAAACAGATATAGGTTTATGACTGTTTGAACTTTTGTGAGAATAAACAGAGGCTTACAGTGTTCAAAATAGGTCTGAATTCGTAATTATTCGAATTATCTTTTTTTTGAAGGATCAAAACTTCAGACACTTGCTACAGTTACCCCACAGAATAAGCCCATATCTAATTAGAGATTGAAAATATGCAAAGTATGCATACCTTACATAATTGCTACTAACACAAAACGTGAGACGTCTTATCAAATATATAATGCTTGACAACTTAGTTGTTAAATAATCTATATGAGGTCCCCATGTTAATTGATGATCAAAGTGTATTCCTAAAAAACTTTATGCTCATGACTTTTTCAATTTTATCTACTATGCCTTTTTCACTGTCTACTGATCTTAAGCTAAATATAATTTGTTTTAGTTTTCTCTTCATTTAAAAGGAAACCATTTGAAAGAAACCACTCAGAAGCTGTGAGTAATGTATTTTTGGTGTTTCTCAATAAGTTGGTCAAAAACTACTTGAGATGTTTACGAAAGTAGTATCGTCTGCATAGAGCAGTGATCTGCAGTTTACAGAAAGAGGTAAGTCATTAATACATATCAAAAAAGAAGTGGGCCCAATACGGAGCCCTGAGGCACCCCCCCATTCCACCTTCATTTCCTCAGACCACTGTCCTGCAGGAACACCTTCTGGCGACGGTTTTGAAGGTAAGATTTAAAAAAAGAAGAGGAGCTTCACAGACTCCGTAGTAATTAAGTTTCTCTACCATAATATCGTGACTAACACAATCGAATGCACGGCTTAAATCGCAAAAGGTGGCCTGAGCAAAGGCCTTACTTTCAAAGGCAGTCAGAATTCTCCCTCACTAGAACATCCATAGCATCACCAGTGGATCGACCTTTCCTGAACCCGTATTGTTCCAAACAGAGATAGTTATTACTTTCAAAAAAAACTACTTAACTGATCGTGAACTAAAATCTCTAAAAACTTCCCAATTACAGGAATTATTGAGACAGGACGGTAACTGCTTGGTTTGAGTGTATGATCCTTTTTTTTAAAATGGGACACACTCTAGAAATTTTCAATTGGTCAGGGAAAATTCCTTCTTTTAAAAGAGCATTAAAACTTATACATAGGGGCTCAACAATGCTACCTATTATAGATTTCAATATATTATTTGATAGTCATAAACATCAAAACTATTAGAATTTGAAAGTCTTTTGGCTGCTTTCATAACATCTGATTGACTGATAACTTGCCACCTAAACTTAATATTACTCTGAACATCCAATTTATTTTATTTAACAACTCCTTATAAGTAACAGTTTTATTATCTAAATTACTATGTGACTTAATTTCTTTTACAGAGTTAATAAAATAGTTATTAAAATCATCAGGAGTAATATCTAATTTTCTCTCCTGTTTTGGTCCAAAACAGCTGTTTTTAATTAGTTTCCATGCAGCCCTACTCTTGTTTGTGCTTTGTTCTAAAAGATTTGAATTATATGCACATTTACAATCTCTAATTTCTTTTCTGTATTGCTTTTTTAATTGTTTTTAAAATTATTTCAACTTCCCCATCTATGTTATACTTCCTAAGATTACTTAAAAACAACAATCTTTCTTTCATGGTAGCTAATTTAACTGTATACCATTTATTACTCTTATTAGCAAATACATTTTTGTTTGTTTTCTTAATTACCTTAAAATAGCTTAAGTTATCTAATAAAACTTTGAAAAAACATTCAAATATGCAATCAGCGTTGTTGCTCCTAGTTGATGTTAACATGCCTGCCCAGTCATAACATAATAAATTATCTGAAAGATTATTTCTTGCTGATAAAGGTAATACTAACTTTAGACCACTGTCAACCGATGGCCCATCATTTACATTGAATTTAGATGCTATACGCTTGAATATTGTTTATTTAATAAATGTATCTACATTTATTTGTTTATTGATAAATTATTTAAATTTTATTTGGGTAAATAGTGATGTTAAATATACTTAAGCTTAGAGAGAACTGTCGGTTTTATTGTCTACCCTTTTTTAGCTTATGTCATTCTTAAGTTATGTCTTTTCATGAATTTTAGGCTCAGAATTGAGCTACTTTTAAATTGTTGAATATGAAAGAAGTTTATTTATATTGTTTAACGTAATTTAAGTAAACAGTTCAAGTTTTACAGTTCAGGAATTATGTACAAAACCTATATTCTGGTTTATGCCCCCCAAATAGAAACAATATGTTACAAAGCTGCAATCATATAACCTAACCTCAGTGACCTAACCTAACCTACCTACGTACCTACCCACCTAACCTAACTTAACTTAACCTAATTGTAATTGGAAGGCATATAATGGAATTTGACCTTCAGGTTTAAGCCTTGAAAATTTCGCCCAAAAACAATCGATTGAAGAATTTGTGCCTAAATTTGAATACTTATTAAGTATAGGAAAACTAATTTTTGTTTTAGGTTTCATCACACAATTTTGTTATTTACCACCCAGGGGTAACACTAATTATTTTCCCCTTTCAGGTCCAGTCACTGCTGCCCCTCTCGCATGGTAACTCTTGTACAGCCCACAAGCACTTTCAATGTTTTTAAACTAAATAATTTTAATCAATGTAATTTCAGATATTTTTGCAATATTAAAACTCTTAATTATATAAAAGTAATGCTTTTTGTACAGCCAATAGATAATTTCTAATTTACTTGAGAGAATATAATAAATAGTTATTCAAAAGTTTGTTTATTTTAAATTTTCAGTTCACATTTAAAACTAATAGATAAATATGGAATTCTCCTTACACTTTGCTTTCTACTGAACTATCCAAGCTTGTGGATTCTGTACATACACTCCCCAAGGTAAGTGGTGGTTTTTTGTCATGTCTACTCAGTTTGGAGTTAGTTTAGGCCCTGTTCATTTTATTTACTTTGTTATATTTCTCAAGTTCTATTTCTTCATGGTCGACTAAAGACCATGTAAGCAAGGCAAGACAGACGAGGCCGGTGGGCGCTGTAAGGGCACGGCTCAGCCACAGTGTCATAGCCCTGACCCAGGAGCGGAGAGCCAGTGTGCGGCTGAGTATCCTCGCAGGTGCTCATACACGCGTTCTATTCCAAAATCCATAATTTCTTATGAAATATTTCGAGTCCAGGCAAAAATCGTCTGGTTTCCTTGTTTTGGCCTTTATGTTTATGAGCCTATTTGGATGAAAAGCTTAACAGTTTTTAATAACAATTTAAAACAAGATAAAAATAAATGCAATTAAACTTAAATTAATTAAGTCTGAAATGTTCTTATAATTTGCAAGTAAATATACATAACCTAAAATGTCACTCATAAATAATCTTAGAGTAGGCATTGACTCAAAAATGGTGGTGTCTTTATTATTGTATTGTTTTTGTGTATGTTTTCAGAGAGAAACAATTTAGGGCTTTTAAATTATTCTTTTGTGAAGTTAAATAGAAATCATAGCTAATTAAACATTAACTGAATACAATTAGGTAGAATTAGGTAAAATTTCACTCTTTTTTAAAGTTAGTCTATCAAATTTGATATACACTTTTCAGCTAAATATTTTGTTATATATCATTAATAATAACATTGCAATTTTAAAATTCAAATTTATTAAAAATATATTTGTCCAATCAAGTTTTAGAAACAGTTAATTTTCTTTAGTTTTATTAGGAGAGCGATTTCAGGAATGATCTTCTCGACTCGACTTAGATCTTCCAGAACTTGTATATACAATTAGATAGTAATTTTAAAATTTAAATTTTTTCAAAAGAATTCAGTATATGAAATCTATTTATCCAAAAATAAAACTATTCATTTATATTAGGTATGGGCTGAGTGATTTCAAGAATAACCTTCCAGTCTACGAGACCTTCCAGAACGTCCAAGGTATTGTGGGCATGTTTTGATTATTTTTTTGCATGGTAGGTTATAAGCATTTTTAGCTACCGCGTCGGTAAAAATCAATACTCTGTGCCACTAAACTAAAAAAATTTAAGGATTTTACAGTGTTGTATTACGAACAGGTCTTAGGGAGTCAAAGTCTATGGGTTGGGGGAGGATTATGGGGGTGTTTTTGTTTGTTCGATTTCAGACATCACCTGAGAAGTCACATGACTACACTTCAACCTGACCACACACCAACCTGACCACAAAGGATGACAAGTTTGAGGTAACTATCCATTATTTGTTTATTATATTTTTATATTTAGTCATAAGTATTTATAATTATATTTTGAATACAATGACCAATGAGGTGTCAACTGTAGATCTGTGGAAAAAGTTGTGCAAGATTAAAAACGTATTTACTGGCAATTTCCCAGAGAGTTCATGTTGGAATGTGGCTGTACTTTTCCCCATAGATTATACACAATTCTGGATCTTTTTCTTTTACTAATCAGTAAGCAAACTTACCTTTTAAAAATAGGCTCAATCGCCTCAACTACACAATTTGTATGTTTTGAGTTTAAAAGTTTTTAATCAGTCACAGGCAAATATATATTAATATAAATATTAATGCCTGTGAATTGCCCAGGCAGCACACCTAAACCCTAACAGGGAATAACGTAAATCTGTTTTATATTTTAAAAATGTTGTAAATTTTAATTTATGGTTATAATTTTAACTTTTGACATTTTATAAATCGAATAGTTATATATCTTTAGAGGAAGGTTATAGGCGTGGTTTTATTTATCCGAGTGTGAGGCTCCACGTCATTTTCCTCAAAGCTTCAGTTTTTATCTTATCGAGTTGTTTATTTAGTTAGTTAATGATGATTAGTGTTTTATGACGATTAGTGTAGAAAACAACTTTGGAACTTAAATCACCGAAATCAAGTTATAGACGTTAAAATTAAAACATTAACATTAATATACAGTAAAACTGTCCAGTCTTCCATATTACGAGAGGTGCATTGCGGAAACTGTAGCACGAGTACACGTCCTTATCTTATCACACACGTAACTGTTACTACCTTAGAGGTAACTGGTTATGCTGAAGCAAACAATAGAAGCGATAGCAATAATTAACATCACACATTAATTAATTGTTAAGATATTAATATCACCAATTTAACTAAACACATTTTAAAGTTATTTAGAGAAAGTATTTTCATTACAGTATTTACAATTTCATAAGTCATCAGAGAGGAGATTAAAATACTTCGAACATTAATTCAAAAGTTTAATTAAAAAATTATTTATAGACACGAGGTCTAGTGAATGTATGCCGAGTTGTATTTTTTAAAACTTTAATATAAATTGTCTATCCCTCTACTCATATTCCTTTACACTTAAAAAATATCGTGTTACTTATAGGTATTGCGATAGATAATTTGTTTCTAAAAATATAAACAAACTCTTTAAGGGTAGTAATGTGCGATTGCTTTAAAAGTGGCCCAGTATGCTCCCTTTGGTACTTATTCTTTAAAATATTGTTGAGTCACTTAATTTTTCTATTGTTGAATCATAATCTCCGTCCCTTATTTCAATTCCATACTGATGAAGAGAATTAATTAAAGCAAAACACAGTGATCTCAATAAAGTGGACACAGTGTGAACAGTTTTGTTTGGTAATCCGTTACTTACATCAAAGATTAAATCTTTGCTTTAAAAATAGTTTTCCTGAAGTTCCAGGCGTTTTATTCACCCCGGCCA
>JAQJVL010006905.1:0-26607 GCA_035578905.1 Stictocephala bisonia | reverse complement strand
TGGCAAACCGGGCATAATTAATAAATGACACCCGCCGAGATAAATGTGACCGTGGCACAGAACCAACAGCCATGCCTGGATCTTACCTACCACACCTGGAATCCCGACCTTTATTTCCCGACAAGGGATCGGGATCTTATCTACCACACCTTTCTCTACCGACAAGAAATCGGGATCTTATCTACCATACCTGGAGTCCAACACATCTTCCTTTCCCTATAAGAGATCGGGATCTTACCTACCACACCTGGAGTCCCAACCTTTATTTCCTTACAAGGGATCGGGATCTTATCTACCACACCTTTCTCTACCGACAAGAAATCGGGATCTTATCTACCATACCTGGAGTCCAACACATCTTCCTTTCCCTACAAGAGATCGGGATCTTACCTTTACCTACCACACCTGGAGTCCCAACCTTTATTTACAGACAATAGATCGGGATCTTACCTACCACACCTGGAATCCCGACCTTTATTTCCCGACAAGGGATCGGGATCTTATCTACCACACCTTTCTCTACCGACAAGAAATCGGGATCTTATCTACCATACCTGGAGTCCAACACATCTTCCTTTCCCTACAAGAGATCGGGGTCTTACCTACCACACCTGGAGTCCCAACCTTTATTTCCTTACAAGGGATCGGGATCTTATCTACCACACCTTTCTCTACCGACAAGAAATCGGGATCTTATCTACCATACCTGGAGTCCAACACATCTTCCTTTCCCTACAAGAGATCGGGATCTTACCTACCACACCTGGAGTCCCAACCATTATTTACAGACAATACATCGGGATCTTACCTACCACACCTGGAATCCCAACCTTTATTTACAGACAAGAGATCGGGATCTTACCTACCACACCTGAAATCCCAACCTTTATTTACAGACAAGAGATCGGGATTTTATCTACCACACCTGGAATCCCAAACTTTACTTACAGATAAGGGATCAGGATCTTACCTACCACACCTGGAATTCCTAACTTAATTTACAGACAAGGGATCAGGATCTTACTTATCACACCTGGAATCCCAACCTTTATTTACAGACAAGGGATCAGGATCTTACCTACCACACCTGGAATTCCAACCTCTATTTACAGACAAGGGATCAGGATCTTACTTATCACACCTGGAATCCCAACCTTTATTTACAGACAAGGGATCAGGATCTTACTTATCACACATGGAATCCCAACCTTTATTTACAGACAAGGGATCAGGATCTTTACTTATCACACCTGGAATCCCAACCTTTATTTACAGACAAGGGATCAGGATCTTACTTATCACACCTGGAATCCCAACCTTTATTTACAGACAAGAGATCGGGATCTAACCTACCACACCTGTAATCCCAACCTTTATTTACAGACAAGAGATCGGGATCTTGTCTACCACACCTGGAATCCCAACCTTTATTTACAGACAAGGGATCAGGATCTTATCTACCACACCTGGAATCCCAACCTTTATTTACAGACAAGAGATCGGGATCTTACCTACCACACCTGTAATTCCAACCTTTATTTACAGACAAGAGATCGGGATCTTACCTACCAGACCTGGAATCCCAACCTTTATTTACAGACAAGAGATCGGGATCTTACCTACCACACCTGGAATCCCAACCTTTATTTACAGACAAGAGATCGGGATCTTACCTACCACACCTGTAATCCCAACCTCTATTTACAGACAAGAGATCGGGTTCTTACCTACCACAACTGGAATCCCAACCTTTATTTACAGACAAGGGATCAGGATCTTACTTATCACACCTGGAATCCCAACCTTTATTTACAGACAAGAGATCGGGATCTTATCTACCACACCTGGAATCCCAACCTTTATTTACAGACAAGAGATCGGGATCTTATCTACCACACCTGGAATCCCAACCTTTATTTACAGACAAGGGATCAGGATCTTATCTACCACACCTGGAATCCCAACCTTTATTTACAGACAAGAGATCGGGATCTTATTTACCACACCTGGAATCCCAACCTTTATTTACAGACAAGGGATCAGGATCTTACTTATCACACCTGGAATCCCAACCTTTATTTACAGACAAGAGATCGGGATCTTATCTACCACACCTGGAATCCCAACCTTTATTTACAGACAAGAGATCGGGATCTTGTCTACCACACCTGGAATCCCAACCTTTATTTACAGACAAGGGATCAGGATCTTATCTACCACACCTGGAATCCCAACCTTTATTTACAGACAAGAGATCGGGATCTTATTTACCACACCTGGAATCCCAACCTTTATTTACAGACAAGAGATCGGGATCTTATCTACCACACCTGTAATCCCAACCTTTATTTACAGACAAGGGATCAGGATCTTACTTATCACACCTGGAATCCCAACCTTTATTTACAGACAAGAGATCGGGATCTTACCTACCACACCTGTAATCCCAACCTTTATTTACAGACAAGAGATCGGGATCTTACCTACCACACCTGGAATCCCAACCTTTATTTACAGACAAGAGATCGGGATCTTACCTACCACACCTGGAATCCCAAACTTTACTTACAGATAAGGGATCAGGATCTTACCTACCACACCTGGAATTCCAACCTTTATTTACAGACAAGGGATCAGGATCTTACTTATCACACCTGGAATTCCAACCTTTATTTACAGACAAGGGATCAGGATCTTACTTATCACACCTGGAATCACAACCTTTATTTACAGACAAGGGATCAGGATCTTACCTACCACACCTGTAATCCCAACCTTTATTTACAGACAAGGGATCAGGATCTTACTTATCACACCTGGAATCCCAACCTTTATTTACAGACAAGAGATCGGGATCTTACCTACCACACCTGTAATCCCAACCTTTATTTACAGACAAGAGATCGGGATCTTGTCTACCACACCTGGAATCCCAGCCTTTATTTACAGACAAGGGATCAGGATCTTATCTACCACACCTGGAATCCCAACCTTTATTTACAGACAAGAGATCGGGATCTTACCTACCACACCTGGAATCCCAACCTTTATTTACAGACAAGAGATCGGGATCTTACCTACCACACCTGAAATCCCAACCTTTATTTACAGACAAGAGATCGGGATTTTATCTACCACACCTGGAATCCCAAACTTTACTTACAGATAAGGGATCAGGATCTTACCTACCACACCTGGAATTCCTAACTTAATTTACAGACAAGGGATCAGGATCTTACTTATCACACCTGGAATCCCAACCTTTATTTACAGACAAGGGATCAGGATCTTACCTACCACACCTGGAATTCCAACCTTTATTTACAGAGAAGGGATCATGATCTTACTTATCACACCTGGAATCCCAACCTTTATTTACAGACAAGGGATCAGGATCTTACTTATCACACCTGGAATCCCAACCTCTATTTACAGACAAGGGATCAGGATCTTACTTATCACACCTGGAATCCCAACCTTTATTTACAGACAAGGGATCAGGATCTTACTTATCACACCTGGAATCCCAACCTTTATTTACAGACAAGGGATCAGGATCTTACTTATCACACCTGGAATCCCAACCTTTATTTACAGACAAGGGATCAGGATCTTACTTATCACACCTGGAATCCCAACCTTTATTTACAGACAAGAGATCGGGATCTAACCTACCACACCTGTAATCCCAACCTTTATTTACAGACAAGAGATCGGGATCTTGTCTACCACACCTGGAATCCCAACCTTTATTTACAGACAAGGGATCAGGATCTTATCTACCACACCTGGAATCCCAACCTTTATTTACAGACAAGAGATCGGGATCTTACCTACCACACCTGTAATTCCAACCTTTATTTACAGACAAGAGATCGGGATCTTACCTACCACACCTGGAATCCCAACCTTTATTTACAGACAAGAGATCGGGATCTTACCTACCACACCTGGAATCCCAACCTTTATTTACAGACAAGAGATCGGGATCTTACCTACCACACCTGTAATCCCAACCTCTATTTACAGACAAGAGATCGGGTTCTTACCTACCACACCTGGAATCCCAACCTTTATTTACAGACAAGGGATCAGGATCTTACTTATCACACCTGGAATCCCAACCTTTATTTACAGACAAGAGATCGGGATCTTATCTACCACACCTGGAATCCCAACCTTTATTTACAGACAAGAGATCGGGATCTTATCTACCACACCTGGAATCCCAACCTTTATTTACAGACAAGGGATCAGGATCTTATCTACCACACCTGGAATCCCAACCTTTATTTACAGACAAGCGATCGGGATCTTACTTATCACACCTGGAATCCCAACCTTTATTTACAGACAAGAGATCGGGATCTAACCTACCACACCTGGAATCCCAACCTTTATTTACAGACAAGAGATCGGGATCTTATCTACCACACCTGGAATCCCAACCTTTATTTACAGACAAGGGATCAGGATCTTATCTACCACACCTGGAATCCCAACCTTTATTTACAGACAAGAGATCGGGATCTTATTTACCACACCTGGAATCCCAACCTTTATTTACAGACAAGAGATCGGGATCTTATCTACCACACCTGTAATCCCAACCTTTATTTACAGACAAGGGATCAGGATCTTACTTATCACACCTGGAATCCCAACCTTTATTTACAGACAAGAGATCGGGATCTTACCTACCACACCTGTAATCCCAACCTTTATTTACAGACAAGAGATCGGGATCTTACCTACCACACCTGGAATCCCAACCTTTATTTACAGACAAGAGATCGGGATCGTATCTACCACACCTGGAATCCCAAACTTTACTCACAGATAAGGGATCAGGATCTTACCTACCACACCTGGAATTCCAACCTTTATTTACAGACAAGGGATCAGGATCTTACTTATCACACCTGGAATTCCAACCTTTATTTACAGACAAGGGATCAGGATCTTACTTATCACACCTGGAGTCACAACCTTTATTTACAGACAAGGGAGCAGGATCTTACCTACCACACCTGTAATCCCAACCTTTATTTACAGACAAGGGATCAGGATCTTACTTATCACACCTGGAATCCCAACCTTTATTTACAGACAAGAGATCGGGATCTTACCTACCACACCTGTAATCCCAACCTTTATTTACAGACAAGAGATCGGGATCTTGTCTACCACACCTGGAATCCCAGCCTTTATTTACAGACAAGGGATCAGGATCTTATCTACCACACCTGGAATCCCAACCTTTATTTACAGACAAGAGATCGGGATCTTACCTACCACATCTGTAACTCCAACCTTTATTTACAGACAAGAGATCGGGATCTTACCTACCACACCTGGAATCCCAACCTTTATTTACAGACAAGAGATCGGGATCTTACCTACCACACCTGGAATCCCAACCTTTATTTACAGACAAGAGATCGGGATCTTACCTACCACACCTGTAATCCCAACCTTTATTTACAGACAAGAGATCGGGTTCTTACCTACCACACCTGGAATCCCAACCTTTATTTTCAGACAAGGGATCAGGATCTTACTTATCACACCTGGAATCCCAACCTTTATTTACAGACAAGAGATCGGGATCTTATCTACCACACCTGGAATCCCAACCTTTATTTACAGACAAGGGATCAGGATCTTATCTACCACACCTGGAATCCCAACCTTTATTTACAGACAAGAGATCGGGATCTTATCTACCACACCTGGAATCCCAACCTTTATTTACAGACAAGAGATCGGGATCTTATCTACCACACCTGTAATCCCAACCTTTATTTACAGACAAGGGATCAGGATCTTACTTATCACACCTGGAATCCCAACATTTATTTACAGACAAGAGATCGGGATCTTACCTACCACACCTGTAATCCCAACCTTTATTTACAGACAAGAGATCGGGATCTTACCTACCACACCTGTAATCCCAACCTCTATTTACAGACAAGAGATCGGGATCGTATCTACCACACCTGGAATCCCAAACTTTACTTACAGATAAGGGATCAGGATCTTACCTACCACACCTGGAATTCCAACCTTTATTTACAGACAAGGGATCAGGATCTTACTTATCACACCTGGAATCCCAACCTTTATTTACAGACAAGGGATCAGGATCTTAATATTCCACCTTCCTTTTCCTGTATGGAATAATAATTATCTCTCTAACCCTAACTGTCCATCAATATTGAAGAAATTAAACACTAACTTCATAAAACATGATACTCATTAAATTGTGATGGCATAACTACGGGGCCATTAGTCTTTTCAACAGTATGAAATCCAATTCTTAAATCCTTTCAGGTCTTAAAATCCAAGCCTTGACAATTTTTTTTACTATAACATCCATGCTTTTAATCCTTCAAGGGTTTTACGATCCAAACCTAGACAACCCACTTGAAACTCTTAGATCACAGACAAAAAACACGAAAATATAATAAATATCTCCACTGTGTGTGCATTTCAGAGCTAGAAAACACAAAGAATAATGTTGAAGAGTGAACAAACGGTCTTGTAATCAAGGAAAAGATACCAGGATCAATTATTTGCAGACCAGAAGACACACTGCATCTCAAAACCAATCGCTTTTACGAGTGATCAAACTTGGGGCGTATTTTTCTAAAAAAATTTACATCTTTTGTATGAGATTAATCGCTTAAATTTTTTTATTTTTCGTCTTAAAACAATATTTTAACTATACTGTGTTTTTTATCATGTACCCTACTTTAAGGTCATATACTTCTCAAGTTATGCACTTAAAATTCCCTATGATGGATTAATTTAAATATTTCATTTAAATGTGAAACTTCTTAAAGAAATAAATATTTATTGAAACATTCCTCTCCATCCTAGATCATTAATGAAAGGAATTGTTGGAAAATTGTGTACGTTACGAGACGGATCTATAGGGAAAAAATATTTTATTTTATTAATAAGAATGATGCCTAAAAAGTCCACGTAACTGCATCATAAAAGATTGCATTTATCATACGAGGAAGGGGGGGCGAACAATATTTGCAACCACGACTTTTACCTTATACTAAGCGAAATTTTGCTAATACGGCTTAGAGAACATGCAATTACCTTAAGTGGCGGATCTCCTTGATATATCTTTGTTGTAGCATGCAGTCAGAAACAATGTACTACCATAAAGCAGCTGTACGTTAAATTAAAATTAATAATACCCCTTATTTACTTTCCCTTCTATTAGCATAACACTGTTGAACAAGTGCACTAACAACACGCCTTAACAGTCCTCGAGAAGACTGTACTTTACGGTCATGGGAACCACACACTGAGAGCCATCTGTCAATTAGACATCGACGTCCCGCCACCCTTATTGGGGTACAACCCCATCTCTGGGGACTGACCTCCCTTACGTAATCAACTAACTCTTACCGTCGCCTTCCTTCTCTCCTTTACTTCTTGCCATGGACTACGCTAATAGACGGCTTCTTAATGTCATGGATGTTAATTAAATACACATTCTTGCACTTGGGAACCGACAGAACTCTCAGTAGTTCATAAATAACACTAATTGAACCACTCCTAGCGGTAATTGAAGCTGTATATATTGTACGGCAAGGCAGTGGCGCCAACGGGACGGGTTTCGACAGCCACTGGACTTGCACAATTTGGCCTATAAAGGCATCTGACGTGTGCGGCATTTTTCCATACGCCATTTCTGTTTACTTGAAAAAGTGTTTTTTAATTTAAAAAGATAAAAGCATTTATAAAAAACTATTCAGTTCAAAAATAAAGCTTAGTAATATTACGTTTTGTCACGATGCTTCGTCATGTATATGGCATACTTCGTGTTTATACTGACATATGGTACAGAGATCTGGACTAAAAAGAAGAGATACGAGTAGAATAAAAGAAGAGTTACGAGTAGAATAAAGCATGTGAGAGAGATTTTAAAGGAATACTATTTTGGTTTCAAGAATTAACAAGATAAGAAAAGACTAGATCGGGAAAATGTGACTTGGAGTAACTGCGAGAAAAAATTGAGAGGAGCTAATCGAAGTGGTGTGGTCACGTTATTAGAGGACGGTAGAAAACAAACTACTGGGGAGATTGCATGAGTAGGAAATGGAGGGAAGTAGATTTAGGAGCCGTCCTAGGGACATAATGTTGACGGGGTGATGGAGAGTGTAGTGGAATAGGAAGGAGTGGTCTGATGTACTAGAAGAGAGAAGGTGTTAAAGGGATTTGGACAGAAAGAAAATGAAACATGGAAGAACAAAACCAAAAGATAAATGTAGCATTACATTGTAACATAAAAATGTGTGTAACAATATTAACGCATCTAAAACTATCCTTCCTCAACAGATAACTACGTATTGACCCTTGGATGAAGTTTAATCGCAATACTTTGGCACAGTAAAGTCGTCGTCCATAACTGGGGTTCATTACTGCCAATGGCTCTAGCTCGTGTCTGATTGAGCCGGCGCTGCGTGAGGTCGCCATGACTCTGTTTCTGGGCCATCCTTCAAGGCTTTCCCTTGCAATATTACCACCGCATTAGCATACAGGGCGACTTGCCCGTGTCTTCGTATCGAATGTCACTCTCTTTAAGATGTCCCGGTCTCAGTGAAAGTACTGAAAGTTGGATTATGCAAGAGTATCCTCCTCAAAGGCCGCCCTATTTTTCGGATCTTGAAGACCAATAGGAAAACCTCCAACGAAATAGTAGAATGAAATACCTTCTTTGGAAGGATGAAAAAAATAACTGTATTTCTTGTTAATCAGCTATTTTCGTTGTTACTTCACTCCAATGTGCATAATTATACACCACTGCATCTGAGGTCTTCCAAGAGGAATTTTCGGTATAACAATATAACTTAGTGTAACAAATTTCACCATTCATCGACCCCCGTAGTTAAATCAACTAGACTTCTCCTTAAATAAATATTGACTCATCTTGTAAAGTTGTCTGTTATACCTTGGTATTTTATTAAAAAATAAATAATAATAATAATAATCAAAATCTATTAAAAGCTGAGAAAAAACAACCATAACAAATACATACCTATATCCTTCCTACCAACTTTCTCAAACATTTACAAAACAACGATAAGTTCTGCAAATTTGTTATAACTTATTTGGTTATTATTTGAGTGAACTAAAAATTCCACCAGAACGTAGGTACAATAAAGATTGCACATCACTGGCCTTACTAATATGACTTTACATTAAGATAATCTTATTTAGACTTATAATGAATAAAGATTGTTTTCGGTCTTGACCTCTACGTAGAAAGAATTCTAAATTAAAACTTAAACTCTTACGATGATAATGACAGTGAACAATAATAATGATGTGTGAGCGAGAGGGCCCCGAGCGTGACTTTTTCGGGTTTGAGGACCACTTAGGTCATGGGTTCAAGGCCCCCCCTCTGGCTCAAGTCTGAGTTCAAGGCTCCACCTTATGTCTAGAAACGATATGATATTGTCATATTTCATATTCAAAGGTAACACTTTTAACAGATTTATCAGAATGAATGTATTAATTAAATTTGTTAATACCAATAAAACTAGAACGAGGGAAAAAACGTATCTAGAAAATCACTAACAAATTATACTAACTTATCCAAATATACCTAATCCATCAAACATCTGTGGTGTGTATTATGTGAACAATATTTCTGACGAGTCACGATTTAACAGTATGCTATAATGCAGATCTAATACACGTATAGAGAACCACCTACTCTTACAATTACTAAACAAATGGATGGACGTAACTTTTGATTTGTTTATGATTCAATAAATATTTTACACGTGGTCATAATAACGAACGTGAAGTAGCCAATGGACCCTGTGTGGGAGGTTGTAGTCTCGACCTTACCAATGGTAACAGGCAATGTAAGTGGCCATAACAATGTACTAAGGCAAAGCCAGACAATAACGTTGGACTTGCAGATAAAAACAAGGTGGCGCTGATGAAACCACGTTTCACTGCTTCCTTATTCGGCCTTGAGTTGTAAATTGTCCAACATAACCAATTACAGTTAAATCTTTATTGATCAGTATAAAAATGAATCGATATCATATGTTTTGAATGAATATATTATTACAGAGTACGCAAGTTTAAGTGGTAGAGAGGACTCTATAGTCCTAACTTCGCCTCCAAATAAAGCCATTTTTAATTTCATTTTCAAGTTTCCGCTGTTTAAAACTCTAATGATAGGGCATCGTCCTCGGGTCGTGATCTATGATGGTGCTAGTCAGACAGCTATGTTGACCTCTATATCGACCCTTGCACCTTTGTCCGCCCTCGTCACCAAGTGTAATACAGAGAGAACTGAAGTGCTTGGGCATTGCCCTCGGGTCGTGTTCTGGGATGGTTCTAGTCAGACATAACAATGTTGACCTCTACCTCGACCATTGCACCTTTGTCCTCCCTCGTCACCAAGTGTAATACAGAGAGAACTGAAGTGCTTGGGCATTGCCCCTCGGGTCGTGTTCTGGGATGGTGCTAGTCAGACATAACTATGTTGACCTCTATCTCGACCATTGCACCTATGTCCTCCCTCGTCACCAAGTGTAATACAGAGAGAACTGAAGTGCTTGGGCATTGCCCTCGGGTCGTGTTCTGGGATGGTGCTAGTCAGACATAACAATGTTGACCTCTATCTCGACCCTTGCACCATTGTCCGCCCTCGTCACCAAGTGTAATACAGAGAGAACTGAAGTGCTTGGGCATTGCCCTCGGGTTGTGTTCTGGGATGGTGCTAGTCAGACATAACAATGTTGACCTCTATCTCGATCCTTGCACCTTTGTCCGCCCTCGTCAACAAGTGTGATACAAAGAGAACTGAAGTGCTTGGGCATTGCCCTCAGGTCGTGATCTGTGTGGTGCTAGTCTGACAGAACAATGTTGACCTCGACCTTATCCTTGCACCCTTGTCCGCTCCTCGTCATCGCACTGTCAAGACAAGACAGGCGGAGTTAACGTCCATATCTTGTACTTAGAAGTTGGATTGGAAAATTTGTCAGTTCCGTTAAACGACCATATATACTTTCATTAAAAATCTGGACGAAACGAGATTTGATAATAATAATTGTATTATTTGTAGAATATACAATTGTTTATAAAAACAAAAAAAATATATTATACAAATACAGTATCTGGAAAAGAAATAAAAATTAGAAACTGAATCTGATACAATTGCAAAATATTTAGAATGGTACTCTGATACTTATCACGCTCATTCGATATTCACTTACATCTTGACGGTCAGGGTTTTAAGAATAAACAAATAAAGATAAGAGATTCCGATTACAAAATTTTCGTATAAAAATTTGTTGCAATGCTTGAATGTCTACTACTGTGCCTAAATTTATTGAAAACAGTAACAAGAAAGGGGCATTTTGTTTTTCGAAATGGTAATTTGACTAGAAACCATCAACTAATTTAAAATCATAATATTCGATTATCCCTCACAACTCTAGGGTGGAGGGAAGCCATGTTACCATCGTCGTAACAAACATTTTGCACACTTTGTACAAGCTAGTCAGAACGCGGAAGAACTCACGTAACTATAATTTCCTAATGTAAAACTGTTCTCTCTCCGCACGGCTGTCAGGTAGTCGCTGGAGGCTGAAGGACACCAGGACTGGAGCCTGGCTGGACCTGGAGACGTCTGGACTGGAATAGGAGAAATCTTTGAAGACTTTAACATACACATACCATTGTCCGGTTTTAAAGCCTTGTCGTCTACTTCCTTAAGTATAACGGCGTCTGGACTGCGCCGCTCCACTTGGTCTGACGCGCTAAGGTGGTACTTGAAAGTTGTTGTTGGCGACACTCGAGAGTCAGTAGAAACTAGTTTTTTGGAGGAGATATTATTAAACTAGGAAAAACGAGGTTTTTAGATTCGTTTATATTGGTCTGCTAAGCATCAACATCAACCAACCGTTCCTCGAACTAAGGCGAAATGGATTGGTCTAATTATTGCCAGCAAAACAACTTGAGTAGAAGGCAACGCTACACATATATTGTAAAACAACTGAAATAAAAATTAAAAAAACAGCGTTTAACATATTCTTACTCAATGTTTACTGTTATTCTAGAATGCTTGCATCGTTTACACGTTAAAATGATAGCATCTGTATATTTAATCCCGTAAGAGAATTAGTTATCACATTTCTCAAGCTAGGAAGAAGATTCATAAGAGCCAACGGTGTGAAGGGTCGTGAAGGGGTCGTGAAGGTAGACAGACGGAGGAGAAATATCAGAAATGTAAAGAATAGCATGGGCTGTACCTGACTAGCCCTAAAAGATTCAAACGAGGTTGAAATTACACGAGAGCAGCGAGTGACTTACTTGTCTATAATCGTGCAGGAGGGGCCCCATTTTTAAATACTTAACCAATAATTCTTTACTGAACAGCATACACTACGATTCAAATAAAAACAGAACAACAGAAGTAAGTGATAAAACACCACTTCTTGTTACAGTAGGATCCACTAAACTAAAAAACATAAATAAAATAAAACAATGACGGTAAATTATTTTTGCTCTATTTCCTGTGGTTTTTGTTTAACCAACCCTACAAATACTATTAAAGTTATGTATCCGAATTATTACATGTCTGGACACGTACAATGCAAATCAAAGATATAACTTAAAAATTTTTCATATATACAATATATACGAAGCATTAAAACAATTACACAATTCCCATTATATCTGGCCTAAACCACATACAATATGATTAACTTCTTTTTATACTGTGCCTAAACTAAAACAAACACAGGTAAACCTTATAGCGTACGTATAGATCACGTGACCAGGCCAAAAATCACGTAGAAAAAAGAAAACTTAACAAAGAAGACGAGTTAAAAAAAACATCAACATACAAAAATATAAATTAACATAAGTAATTAGGCAGTTGTTTGATTACGTTTGATTTTTCATATTCGTAAATTTGTCGGAGTTTTCCTAGTGTTATAAAACCGCTTGAAACGTTCGAAATCTTTTTAAAAATTTACCAATATGTAATTAGGCATTTTGTACCCTTTTAGCGACCTAGACAGCAATGACGTTAGATATGTTCTCAACTGCACAGAATTAGCGTGTTGTACATAACCAACGAGGTCTCTTTCGGTGAGACATGACAATTCTATCATACAGGCCTACCATCATTACATCGGTTTCACAGGAACTTGACTAGTTGCTGTTATTAAATGTACTCCAGTCAATATATTGAAAATTACATGCATTTAATGAATATCTAAACCCGTAATTAGATTTTAAATAGTCGTTTTCTTTAAGGAAACATCAGAGAGTAGAAATCGGCACGCGACAGTCCGTGTCCAGTAAACATACTCCAGCCAGACACTTCCTGGCATTGGCGACTCTGGAGAAACTCCAGCGTCCGATCAGACGTTTTATTGGTGGTAAGGACAGTGGTACACAGACAGAAGAACGCCGCTGTCCACGGGCGGGTCAGCGGCTGTCGCCTTTGGACGTTTCTCTTGCGGCGCGGGAAATCGTCTGCAAGGTAAGAGAAGGCAGTCTAGCCTTCACCTCAAAGAAACTTACCAGTATACACACAACTACATATAGAAAGTTGTGTGTTCATAGAGTGAGTGAGAGACTTTTTTAATGGTTCTCCATTATCCCCTACACCCCACCGACCCCCCACTGGCCAGATGACACCTACTGTACTACTTGAACTCTCATGTGTCCAAAACAGCATAGGGATAAAAACATGCAACACTTGAAAAATGAAGATCCAAGACTTGTTGGGTATGACTTAGCATAATCAAGATTTGTTAATCTGCTTTCTGCACCCTACAGACTTGCCACAAAATGTAAGCTATGGAACTGTTGTTAACAGTGATAGCACACCTTATCACATGGTCACATTCTCCAAGATATTCGCAACAAAGGGATGTCTTGTGCGAAAGAGAAATTCCGGTTTAGTCAATGTGGGCTTCATGAACCTGGCAATTGCTTACTCTTTTACTCTATGGTAATTCCTTATAAATTGTTTGTATAAAATCACTAGCTATTGCTTGACTTTCAGCGTTTGCTTCGAACGGTAAGAAATTGCTTAAAATTTTAAAACCATAAGCAAAATCTTCATACTGAATAAATAACATTATCTTTTGCTAATTATTATTAAGCTGTTGCTTCAAAAAGATTAAGGTGCCGTAGTTCACTTGGTGCTTGACCAGTGGTTGTGGTAGATGCAATGGCGGCTTTCTTGAATATTCGTGCAACCTAAACATTACCAAAATTGTGGTGACAATGAAGCAGGTGAATACACGTTGTTGTATAGATTCAGCGAAGAAAATTTGGTATTAATTGTTGGCTGATCATTTAATAGGTGATATAAATGTGAGTTGGTGAGCTAACTGCAAGACTGTACGAAAACCTTTCCCTAGACCGGCGTTGCAGAGACGATCTAAGAATCCATAAAAGTACTGTTCATAAATATCAGATGTAACAGACACACTATTTTTTAAACCACTTATTTGGGTTAAGATTCCAACAACAATATTGCAGAATTTACATAATCGCAAGGGAAATGGGCACAGAAATATACGTTTCTATATGATTGAAGCATGTATGTGCAGGTTTACGAAGTGGAGATATTTAATGATGAGTACAACAACAGAAAGGTATCTGCTAGCATTAATGTACAGTGTACATGCAATAGCTAAGAAGTGTTTACAATGTTGACACAAAAGAAAAGAGGGCTCTAAACCCCCGCGCTGAGAAGCGTAAAAACTGCTTTGCGCGGTCCAAGATACTGCCTTTATTTACTGTCGTAAAATTATAAATGAAGTGTGCTTGTAATTAAAATCATTGGCCATCCACATAAAGGGACCTTAGTTTGTTTATCCAAGTGATTAGTAAATACGGTATACATTTCGTCGATACAAGAGCAAGTTTTAGACATGACACTATCAACAGAACTAAGGGGGAGGTGAATAAATAAATAAAATCAGTTGATGCTTGAAAGAAGGTGTTCTTTTACGATTTTGAAACCGTACAAAATATTTCTGTACCAAAAAAAGTAACAAGTCTCTCAATGTTTGTGAAATAAAAGGAATACAAATAAACAAGGGCGTGTAGAAAAATCCTTGCGCGTGAAAGTATAATTAAGGTAAGTTGACTTTACACTATTTGCATGTATGGTGTGACATGCGCGACACAGCCAGACAGATCGACGTGTCCGGACTACGGGAATTTCAAGGTTCGTCGCTTGCGATGTTAAACGATCTCACACGACATCAATCTTGTGCCAACATTAAATGTTACCACTTTCGAAACCTCGAGTAACTTTCCATCGGATTATTTTGCTCGTCGATTCACAGAATCGATTGCGCTGCTGTTCGGTAACCTGCATTCATTATCGACAATTGTATAACTCTCGAGGAGACAAGTTAAAGACGTGTAGCATGAAGTAATTTCTACTTATGTGCAGGTCCTTGCCCAGCGGCCCTTATGACCCTTTCACCACCATTCCTGACAAGGTAAATGCGCAAACTTGTACCTTGACTATTTTTATGTAAATGTTTAGACAAACTTACATGTTTAACAACTTTCCAACTGCATGGTCTTTCTGAAGTCGTTTTATACATAACTGAGATCTTTTATTTAGGACTTCGTCATATATTGCGTTCTGATAATAATTTTCTTCAGCACCTGAGAAAGTTTGATAGAGCTAACAGAAATGGTAGATAGCGGATCTAGAAGGCTTACTTACCTATAACAGTTATGTCAAATTTAGAACTGGTGGCTGGCTTTTTGGCAATTAGACTCCTACCTAACCAGTGTACTTCTTGATGATGGACCTTAAATACACGTAAATTGGTATTGACCCACCCACTTACCCATACACACACACACACAGTGTATTGGTGGTATTGGCATTATACCTTAGTCTAGAAATAATTGAAAATCTATCGTATTGATATAAAATGTGTAAAAAAATATACTTGTTTATTTACTGTAAAACGAGCTGATCACTATTTGCCATCATATGGTTCAGACAATCAGAAAAAACTATGGTGTTTAGTACATTTTCAAAATAAAAGTAATGTTTTTAATTTTTTCTGATCAATCAAAATGTTTTAAGTAGCTGTGATGTAAAATGGACCATAAAATCTGCATCACTGTACCGAAGATACATTATCTACATAAATTCAACATTCTGATATGATATGGCCAAAATATTATAAATTGACTCGTTTTATAAAATTTTTAGTTTTATAAAGTTATTAAAAATAAATGGATAGTGTACCAATGACCCACTATGAATTATTTATGAAATTGCAAGTCGTGTTAATTTGTTGCTATAGATAGATCAATTTTCAAAAATTCTCTTTACACAAAATAAATTCGATAGCTTACACCACGTGAAAGCTCAATCTCACAACGCTTACAAATAATAGAGGTGGATTCTAGATCTAACGTTCTAACGACCAAGTTTGAAACATTTTACTTGCAAACGCAATTTTCTGCAGAAAATATTGCTAAGATCACGTGAATGATGGTCATGAATGCAGAGTGAGTAGGGGGTCTGTCAAAGTGTTTATGTCACATGAATGATGGTCATGAATGCAGAGTGAGTAGGTGGTCTGTCAAAGTGTTTATGTCACATGAATGATGGTCATGAATGCAGAGTGAGTAGGTGGTCTGTCAAAGTGTTTATGTCACATGAATGATGGTCATGAATGCAGAGTGAGTAGGGGGTCTGTCAAAGTGTTTATGTCTCGTGAATGATGGTCATGAATGCAGAGTGAGTAGGTGGTCTGTCAAAGTGTTTATGTCACGTGAATGATAGTCATGAATGTAGAGTGAGTAGGTGGTCTGTCAAAGTGTTTATGTCACGTGAATGATGGTCATGAATGTAGAGTGAGTAGGTGGTCTGTCAAAGTGTTTATGTCACGTGAATGATGGTCATGAATGCAGAGTGAGTAGGTGGTCTGTCAAAGTGTTTATGTCACGTGAATGATGGTCATGAATGTAGAGTGAGTAGGTGGTCTGTCAAAGTGTTTATGTCACGTGAATGATGGTCATGAATGCAGAGTTAGTAGGTGGTCTGTCAAAGTGTTTATGTCTCGTGAATGATGGTCATGAATGCAGAGTTAGTAGGTGGTCTGTCAAAGTGTTTATGTCACGTGAATGATGGTCATGAATGCAGAGTTAGTAGGTGGTCTGTCAAAGTGTTTATGTCACGTGAATGATGGTCATGAATGCAGAGTTAGTAGGTGGTCTGTCAAAGTGTTTATGTCACGTGAATGATGGTCATGAATGCAGAGTGAGTAGGTGGTCTGTCAAAGTGTTTATGTCACGTGAATGATGGTCATGAATGTAGAGTGAGTAGGTGGTCTGTCAAAGTGTTTATGTCACGTGAATGATGGTCATGAATGCAGAGTGAGTAGGTGGTCTGTCAAAGTGTTTATGTCACGTGAATGATGGTCATGAATGCAGAGTGAGTAGGTGGTCTGTCAAAGTGTTTATGTCACGTGAATGATGGTCATGAATGCAGAGTGAGTAGGTGGTCTGTCAAAGTGTTCATTTCTCGTGAATGATGGTCATGAATGCAGAGTGAGTAGGTGATCTGTCAAAGTGTTTATGTCACGTGAATGATAGTCATGAATGTAGAGTGAGTAGGTGGTCTGTCAAAGTGTTTATGTCACGTGAATGATGATCATGAATGTAGAGTGAGTAGGTGGTCTGTCAAAGTGTTTATGTCACGTGAATGATGGTCATGAATGCAGAGTGAGTAGGTGGTCTGTCAAAGTGTTTATGTCACGTGAATGATGGTCATGAATGCAGAGTGAGTAGGTGGTCTGTCAAAGTGTTTATGTCACGTGAATGATGGTCATGAATGCAGAGTGAGTAGGTGGTCTGTCAAAGTGTTTATGTCTCGTGAATGATGGTCATGAATGCAGAGTGAGTAGGTGGTCTGTCAAAGTGTTTATGTCACGTGAATGATGGTCATGAATGTAGAGTGAGTAGGTGGTCTGTCAAAGTGTTTATGTCTCGTGAATGATGGTCATGAATGCAGAGTGAGTAGGTGGTCTGTCAAAGTGTTTATGTCACGTGAATGATGGTCATGAATGTAGAGTGAGTAGGTGGTCTGTCAAAGTGTTTATGTCACGTGAATGATGGTCATGAATGCAGAGTGAGTAGGTGGTCCGTCAAAGTGTTTATGTCACGTGAATGATGGTCATGAATGCAGAGTGAGTAGGTGGTCTGTCAAAGTGTTTATGTCACGTGAATGATGGTCATGAATGCAGAGTGAGTAGGTGGTCTGTCAAAGTGTTTATGTCACGTGAATGATGGTCATGAATGCAGAGTGAGTAGGTGGTCTGTCAAAGTGTTTATGTCACATGAATGATAGTCATGAATGCAGAGTGAGTAGGTGGTCTGTCAAAGTGTTTATGTCACGTGAATGATGGTCATGAATGCAGAGTGAGTAGGTGGTCTGTCAAAGTGTTTATGTCACGTGAATGATGGTCATGAATGTAGAGTGAGTAGGTGGTCTGTCAAAGTGTTTATGTCACGTGAATGATGGTCATGAATGCAGAGTGAGTAGGTGGTCTGTCAAAGTGTTTATGTCACGTGAATGATGGTCAAGAATGTAGAGTGAGTAGGTGGTCTGTCAAAGTGCTTATGTCACGTGAATGATGGTCATGAATGCAGAGTGAGTAGGTGGTCTGTCAAAGTGTTTATGTCACGTGAATGATGGTCATGAATGTAGAGTGAGTAGGTGGTCTGTCAAAGTGTTTATGTCTCGTGAATGATGGTCATGAATGCAGAGTGAGTAGGTGGTCTGTCAAAGTGTTTATGTCACGTGAATGATGGTCATGAATGTAGAGTGAGTAGGTGGTCTGTCAAAGTGTTTATGTCTCGTGAATGATGGTCATGAATGCAGAGTGAGTAGGTGGTCTGTCAAAGTGTTTATGTCACGTGAATGATGGTCATGAATGCAGAGTGAGTAGGTGGTCTGTCAAAGTGTTTATGTCACGTGAATGATGGTCATGAATGCAGAGTGAGTAGGTGGTCTGTCAAAGTGTTTATGTCACGTGAATGATGGTCATGAATGCAGAGTGAGTAGGTGGTCTGTCAAAGTGTTTATTTCACGTGAATGATGGTCATGAATGCAGAGTTAGTAGGTGGTCTGTCAAAGTGTTTGTCTCGTGAATGATGGTCATGAATGCAGAGTGAGTAGGTGGTCTGTCAAAGTGTTTATGTCACGTGAATGATGGTCATGAATGCAGAGTGAGTAGGTGGTCTGTCAAAGTGTTTATGTCACGTGAATGATGGTCATGAATGCAGAGTGAGTAGGTGGTCTGTCAAAGTGTTTATGTCACGTGAATGATGGTCATGAATGCAGAGTTAGTAGGTGGTCTGTCAAAGTGTTTATGTCACGTGAATGATGGTCATGAATGCAGAGTGAGTAGGTGGTCTGTCAAAGTGTTTATGTCACGTGAATGATGGTCATGAATGTAGAGTGAGTAGGTGGTCTGTCAAAGTGTTTATGTCACGTGAATGATGGTCATGAATGCAGAGTGAGTAGGTGGTCTGTCAAAGTGTTTATGTCACGTGAATGATGGTAATGAATGCAGAGTGAGTAGGTGGTCTGTCAAAGTGTTTATGTCTCGTGAATGATGGTCATGAATGCAGAGTTAGTAGGTGGTCTGTCAAAGTGTTTATGTCACGTGAATGATGGTCATGAATGCAGAGTGAGTAGGTGGTCTGTCAAAGTGTTTATGTCACGTGAATGATGGTCATGAATGCAGAGTTAGTAGGTGGTCTGTCAAAGTGTTTATGTCACGTGAATGATGGTCATGAATGCAGAGTGAGTAGGTGGTCTGTCAAAGTGTTTATGTCACGTGAATGATGGTCATGAATGCAGAGTTAGTAGGTGGTCTGTCAAAGTGTTTATGTCACGTGAATGATGGTCATGAATGCAGAGTTAGTAGGTGGTCTGTCAAAGTGTTTATGTCACGTGAATGATGGTCATGAATGCAGAGTTAGTAGGTGGTCTGTCAAAGTGTTTATGTCACGTGAATGATGGTCATGAATGCAGAGTTAGTAGGTGGTCTGTCAAAGTGTTTATGTCACGTGAATGATGGTCATGAATGCAGAGTTAGTAGGTGGTCTGTCAAAGTGTTTATGTCACGTGAATGATGGTCATGAATGCAGAGTTAGTAGGTGGCCTGTCAAAGTGTTTATGTCACGTGAATGATGGTCATGAATGTAGAGTGAGTAGGTGGTCTGTCAAAGTGTTTATGTCACGTGAATGATGGTCATGAATGCAGAGTGAGTAGGTGGTCTGTCAAAGTGTTTATGTCACGTGAATGATGGTCATGAATGTAGAGTGAGTAGGTGGTCTGTCAAAGTGTTTATGTCACGTGAATGATGGTCATGAATGCAGAGTTAGTAGGTGGCCTGTCAAAGTGTTTATGTCACGTGAATGATGGTCATGAATGTAGAGTGAGTAGGTGGTCTGTCAAAGTGTTTATGTCACGTGAATGATGGTCATGAATGCAGAGTGAGTAGGTGGTCTGTCAAAGTGTAACTCACGTGAATGATGGTAATGAATGCAGAGTGAGTAGGTGGTCTGTTAAAGTGTTTATGTCTCCTATTTTAAAATATTGGTAAACGTTATATTTCATATTCTTGATCTATTTAAGTTGAAATGAATATTTCCATTTCACCTGTGAAGCTTTGTCCTATCACTGAGAATAACAACGTTCAATCAAATAAAAATAATATAAATTAAATTATAAATCGTCTTAGGAATTATTTTAATTATTTTGTTAAGTTACTTGTCGAGGCTCAGGTCGGTTCATTTTGAATATGGAATGTCTTTACGGAAATATTGGTTGGGTCAGAATATATCTTATCCAAGCTGACATTACTGAAAATAGCAATTATATATACAAGATATTATGTATGAGCTTTGGAAATAAAATAAAGACTTATGAATAAACAAACATAGCTTGGAACTGTGATAATCAGCCATTTTTACGTGTCGTACACAAAACCTTATCTTACGGATATGTTTCTCTTTACTTTTCCGGGAAAAGAAAATGTTTTTCAATGAAACTGTTTTGTAATTGTCTAGATATGTGTGAGAAGGCTCTTAACTACTTGAGAAAAAAATCAGACCATAAAAACCCCTGCTTTGATAAAGATACTGTTCGATTTTCACTGGGAAACTGTTTTTAAATTAATTTCAATAAAACTGTTTTCCTTTAATATATTTATAAGTGCACGAAAATGCTAAAGATATGCCATTTGGAACTGTTGAGTACTTAAGGTCTCAAGACTATATTATCTTGTGATTAGGGCTTACTAAGTTTTTGATGGATAATGTTTACTTTTGATGATTAACATGCTATTGAAAAAAACACCACGTGTTTTGCAAGGAGAAGGGTTCGACAGTTCTCAATTTAACGATATGAAATCTTTCTTTCCTTGGGAAAGTAGGCTTTAAAAGAGACAATGTAAATTAACCACGTGACAATCTAGTTATTGATTTATTAATTACAATTTTGTACGAACGTCCCTAACTTGAAAATACCAAAAGTTACACAAGTGACACAAATTGCGGATAGAGCATATTCATTATTTTTTCATGTCTATACAAATACGAGACCGAAGTCATTAATAGAAAACAAGAGTTAGTGACGGAAATAGAGACTGGCTTACTACGTAGTAACAGCATGTGATCCCTCATGACAAAGTAGGGACCAGGTGGCTGGTAGCAGAGTGAATCCCGGTCTTAGAATCCATTAAATGGTGGGTAGACAAGAGCGGAGAGTAAAAATATCCCGCTATGTCGCAGCGGCATCCATCTATGGAAACTGGTGATCGGTGACCGGCTCCACATCTGCAGGACACAGTCATTGTTGCCAGCGGCCAGCCGAACTCCAGTTGTTATGGACGGATTGCATCTGTAGTGAGAACATTTACAGTCTCCCCTCCACCAGCGGCATCCATCTATGGAAACTGGTGATTGCTCACCGGCTCCACATCTTCTGGACAAAGTCATTGTTGATACCTGCCTGTCGAACTCCAGTTGTTGTGGACGGATTATTATATGCATTGAGAACGTTTACAGTCTCCCTTCCACCAGGCATTCATCTATGGAAACTTGTAATTGGTCACCGGCACCACATCTGCAGGACACAGTCATTGTTTCTACCTGCCGGCTGAACTCCAGTTGTTGTGGACGGAAGACGGATTGCCATCTATAATGAGAATGTTTACAGTCTCCCCTCCACCAGCGGTTTCCATCTAAGAAAACTGGTGATTGGTTACCGGCTCCACATATGCAGGACTCAGTCATTGTTATCTGCCTGTAGCCAGACGGCCGAACACCAGCTGTTGTGGACGGATTGCCATTTGGAGTGAGAACTTGTTTATAGTCTCCCCTCCACCAGCGGCTTCCATCTATGGAAAATGGTGATTGGTTGGTTACTGGCTCCACATCTGCAGGACGCAGCCATTGTTGTTATCTGCCTGTAGCCAGACGGCCGAACGTCAGTTGTTGTGGACGGATTGCCATTTGGAGTGAGAACTTGTTTACAGTCTCCGCTCCACCAGCGGCTTCTATCTATGGAAACTGGTGATCGGTCACCGGCTCCACATCTGCAGTGCAGGACGCAGTAATTGTTGTTTACCTGCCTGTAGCCAGACGGCCGAACTCCAGTTGTTGTGGACATATTGCCATCTGGAGTGAGAACTTGTTTAGTCTCCCCTCCACTCTACCATTCAATAGACCGTTCCCACAATACTTCACGTACTGGCAACCATCGACAGTTTGGTGAACAGAACAGATGTGCCATAGTCGAAGACGACTGAATCAAACGGGTAGACGTTTGTAAACTGTTTTAAATTCTTTATATATGCTTATAAAACATTAGGCTATGTGATAATTCGAAAAAACATTATTTTACGAAATGTAAGCTATAAAATTTTACAATTAGTGCATAATATTGTCCATGAAAATTTTACTTTAACCTACAAAAATATAAACTCACTTCATTGCAAAGTTTTAAAACTTCGTGCTTTCTTAACTAAACGAAATATAAACCAACAAGTTACATTTCAAGATAGAGGAAGTTTATTTCACCTCGACAAGTAGTATTGTATTCCACTTACTTATCTAGGTTATAAATATTTGAACACTCACTAAAATGGAAAAAGCTATGTGAAAACAGTTATCCTCGTCGGTTCATCACATGTCTGAATATCTAACTAAAAACAACCATACAAGAACTCTAGAAATGAAAACTGCGCATTACGAACTTTGTATTCCACTTACAAAACTACCTGTTTCAGAACATGTACAGTAATTTAAAAATAACAAAATTTACAATATCTCCAACCGTTTATAATAACTCCAAAAGTGCTTTTTCACTAAATTATACATATTTTATCATACAAAAATTATATCACATTACCAAATAAAAAATCAAGACGAGATGGAGAATCCAAAGTATTGATAGTGATCAGCAAATCCAAGTCTAGAAAAGACGAAGGCGAGTACAAACACAATTACAGCTTGCAGAAGAATGTACGGGTGAAACACAACAGAGAAGACTACAATGACACAAACGACGTGGGTAAAGCACACTATTTATTCAAACACACCACACATTGATGATACATGGAGAAAAAACTTGATCACTGCCGGCAATGACACAAGCAACATGCGCAAAGAACTGTATTTCTCGAAACTCACTACTCTACATATTATAGGAACGAACTAGACAACGAACATCTACAATGCTCAGAGGAAGAACGAAAACACAGTCATCCACAAAGGGGCTGTTGCCAGAAATGACCTTACACCTGCCTTAAATGGGCCCTTTCCCATCCTCTAAAGGACCGCTCCTACCTCACAAAAACTACCACCACTTGCAGACAATGAGAAAACGGACGAGATAAACCTTCATCTCTGTTTAAATTGGACAGATTCTATGATAAAAATCTCTATACAAATCTTCTTATAATTTTTGTTAGTTCCCTAAGGTTAAATAATGCTTCACACAATAGAATAGGCTACATATTTTATTGGCAACGAATAATAATAAGTCACACACAGGCAGGGATGTTCACCAATACGAGAATAGAGGCAGGGACAACGGCACAGAACAACTACATTTGAACACTTACCATCTCAAGCTGGTGTCAAACTAATCAATAGGCCCCCAAAAAGTTTTAAAGAAATTAATGATCCAGACAAATAAAGCTAGATTGAAAAACTTTCTGGTCTCAAAGGCGTTCTACTCTGTTGATGAGTTCATGATGGGCCGCTGGGATTAAAAATTAAAATTAAAAACAAATAAATAATAATACACCGGTTCTGATATCCAAAAATATGTTGAATTATTATTATTATTTTAATTTTATACAAAAATAATAGGCTAGGCCACAAATGTATTATAGTATAAAGTATGTATATATATACTGTAACTTTGACCCATGCAATGCAATTCATACGTTTGTTTACGCAATAAAGAATTATTATTTTTATAACACAGAGCTGCAATCCATCTACTTGGAGAGAAAGTGTTGTGGAGATTGTATGCAAAAGGTTATATTTATCGGTCCTCCTAATACCGACACAGTGTCCGCTCAATGGTTGCCATCCACATGGACACTACTATTAGTCTGTGGTGTCCGTTTTGGATTGTAGTCTGAATCCGTATATTGTGTAGAGAAGAGAACTGAGTATCGGACTTATCAATTAGCTGAAAATCAGACCAACACTATGTGGTTCGGATTGCACAAAACGCTGTAAGTACCTTAGTTGCCCTGGCTATTAAATAGCTCTTCCTAACGAACAGTCGACCTTAGTTATTAAACTACTATTGTTCATCTACACTCATTCACCCGTGATCTCTACTACTGGCGTCTTGATAATGAATAATGTATAAGAACTAGAAAAGCTACTTTTTCGATATCCAAGAATTACAAAAAAGGTAGAAACGAGCGTTTCTTAATTGCAAGGATGACATGCCAAAATACAAAAACTAACATGGAGTAATTCTCATTTTCCTTCACAAGTTGTCAATCTCAACCATGTTTTTCCCCGACCTTTTGCTGTTAACCCAAGACGATTTCACAATAGTAATTCTTCGTACTGTTTAGTATTTAAAACAAACAAGACATTACAATAAAATCAGCTGTCAAGGCCGTAAGGCGTGGCTCAAGAATCCTGTAAAATGTACCGTTACAGTAGTTGAGTTTATTTCCGTTATGAATATTACTATTAATTAGCCATAAACTGGCCACTGAGAGTAACAATGGCAACGTCAACATGTTAAAGGCATACACTATACAAAACTTGAAGACAGAATGTAAAACTTCCATTATTGAACTATGGTAACTATGCTAGATTTAATTAAGTAACGATGACCCAACTGTCGAAAATTCCAATTTTACAATTGGAAATCAGAACATTAGATAGAATACCAAATTGAAATTAAAACAAGAAAAATAATACACTATGGTCTTTTGTGCTCTGTCAATTTAACATTAGTTTTGCTAATAATGGATTTAAGGGGTATGGGTATGGGGTTAAGTTTTTAGGATTAAGTGTTTTTAATCAAACACGCCGCTTATTATACATTTCCCACTAACCTTGAATGACACTGGACAATGCTACGAAATGGGAAGGTAGAACCCTTTAGCTCATTTATGAGCTACTACAAAATATTTAAACTTGTAGAAAACTGAATCTAAAGAAACAAGATTTAAATTTGTGAAAATTTAAAAATTGTCAAAACAAAAATAAATCCAAATCATCATGAATAGTTACTATATTTATATCAATTACTGTACATGTTGGAAGGACTTTTTAATCATTTTAAATTCATCTAGCATCAAGTAAACAAGAATCAGTTCCCCATTGATGCTGGTTTTTTTACAACTACGAATTTAATTATTAAATGCACTAGGCATAGTAATAAACATATGTAAGGGATGAACATTTTTTAGACCAATTATTTATTGAAGGGAAAATAAGAACACGACTGCTAGACGTCAGAAAAACATATATAAACAAGAATTGAAGTTTAATAAGTCGCCGAGAGAGTGCTCAGCTATGAGTAAAGACAGTGCAAGAGAGGCAGAGATAGACAAATATTATATAGTCGAAAATGTTAGAGGTGCTCTCTCTCACGCGCGCGCACGCCGATTTAAAGGAAAATACTCTCCGCAGGATTTCCACAGCCACTGATGGAGCTAGTGTTTCCAAGGTCTAGCCAAGCGGATTTTTTGACATGAGAACTGCACTTAGACTTCTTATCTAAACTTGTTTTAATTAGTGATATTTTCCTTGATAAAAAAGCGGGTTTTCATAAATTTAAGGATATGGAAACATTTCATTATTGTGTGATCTGTATGACTATGTTTCAGAGTTACTTTATAGTTTTGTTACTTGCCAAACGACAAAATTAACTCGAGCCTAAACTAGTCAACAACTCTGACATAACGGGTTTGGTAACAGCATCCTCAGACAGGAGCAGCTAATTCCGCAGAAGTGAATCAGTCGCTTCTCGGAACTGGATCTGTCCAAAA
>JAQJVL010006904.1:0-26614 GCA_035578905.1 Stictocephala bisonia | reverse complement strand
TTAAAACCCTAGCGATACAATTTACTGTTGATATTGGAAAATATAATGATCAGTGAAGTAGTCAATTGTGTTGAGCCATGTTACAGTCCTGTATATTTGTGTACGACTAACTTACATTGACAGTAAGTCGGATAGTTCAAACATTTATAATCTGAAAAAATTGAAAAGGGAATAAAAGATCTCTAAATTCACAGTAAAATTTAGTTCGTGATTAGAGGGTTCAAATAAGATTTTGCTTGTTAACATACAAAATTGCTGTTATAGTTTGTTAGGTTTTTTATAGTAGTCATATGTTAATGATTTAATTACAAATAACTAAGGTTACAGCAACAAACCCTTAGGTTACTAGCTGATACCTTTCAAGATCCATTTAGTGCTATATTTGCTGCGAGCTTCAAAACTATATCACAACATTAACAGCAGTTTTACTATACATTGTCACAAACATATATTAATAAAAAACAAAAACAAAACTTCGAAGTAAAAGGAAAACAACACATTTAACTTATTTATTCATAATTTATATGAAATGTTCTAATTAATTTTTTAATTAATGATTGCACTATTTCATAATTATTCATAAACCTATTAAGTCGTTCACTATTATAGTAAAAGTATGATACTGAACTTTCTTCCAAACAAACTCTATACATTTTTATTTAATATGTAAATACTTAAATTTATATTTTTATTGCTATTATTTTTAAACTAACTCAATCCTTTTATTTAAGGTGTTTTCACAAAAAATGGTGACTTAAATCCACCTATACTTAAAAGCTGTTACACCTGGAAGATTAAACATGAAAATCCTTTTATCCCTTAATGAACATGTACAAGTTGGAGGTCCCTAATGAGACCAGCGTTCCGCTAAAATAAAGTGTTTTGGTTAAGTTTTTTACTACTATTATTTTGTAATTGTTTCATACTATTGAATAAACAAACTTTTTTTATAAATAGTGGTGATTGATAGTACTTAAAATACCGTTTCACATAAATTATCTATTGAATAGTCAGCATAATTAACGTTATTTATCTTTTAAACACCGTATTCGTATACTAATTGCCTAGTTTACTAATGTAAAGATGACTAAATAATGAATTAATCCGTTTGTTCAGATGACATATACATACATTGTTCAGATGGCCACGATACATATTAAATGTTAGCATACATTACAAACTAATTAAATATTTGTAAAAAATACCATAGTGGGGATGAATAGTTACATATACTTTTGTAACTTTATTTAGTTTTGAGCTATAACTATTTATTTTCAAACAAAAATTTTAAATGACAAAAAGTTTCAAATTTAAATGAAGATATGAGTACGGTACATTGTTTAGAGATATAGAATCTAAATTTTGGGTGAACAATTATTATATTTTGATCTATTTTTGCGAAGGGTTGTAAATCTCTCTAAGGGGGCTAATTGCACAAATGTTGGCTAATGCAGGGGTTGACAAATTTGCATTGTCATTGTACATGAATAATGTTGACTACGAACATTATTTATGGCTCATTTACCCACTTTGTAATAATATAGATCAAATACTAGTTTGTGCAATATACTTGGTCAATCACAAATTTGCATTGTCATTGTACATGAATAATGTTGACTACGTACATTATTTATGGCTCATTTTACCCACTTTGTAATAATATAGATCAAATACTAGTTTATGCAATATACTTGGTCAATCACAAATTTCATTTACAAACAATAATATAAAAAGAGGCTTTAAAAAGTTTTATTGTTTTCAGTTAGTTCAAGATAGATATCAAAATAACAACAAAAGAGAAATTGATTGTATTCAAATTGTCTACTAAAATACTAGGGAAATTATAAGGCAATTTATGAAGTCAATAGTAATGACATATATTGATGTCATCCCACCCCCTCCAACATTAGTACAGAGGTGTCGACCTAACCAGCAACCCATCCACTGACAGTGGTGTTGACCCACCCAACCACCCACCAATACATGTACAGTGGTGTTGACTCACCCGCCGACCCGTACACTTACAGAGGTGTCGACCCAACCACCCACCCATGCACGAACACTGGTGTTGACATTTTCTAGACAATTTATATATCCTCGTCTATGGTTATTCTAAGTCTAGACTATAGTCAATTATTCTTTTATTTACATAGTTGTTATTCATTAGTTATTCAGTCACAGTTTGTGTAAATTATGCCATGGTCGTTCGTTCCATATGAATGAAAATAAAAACCACTGCCTATGAAGAATATGTCGAATATTAACATGAATTGTTTTGTTACAAAACTGAATGTTAATATCCTCACTAGGTTAGGATGTTAAGTACCTGTTTTAGAAAAATGATTAAAATATGAAATCAAACAATTTACCACAAATTCTAGGTAATTTTGGCTCAAACACACATGTTTATCAATACGATCAATGTTTTATTCTGTATAAGAGAAAATACAATTTTATATTAGGACAATTATAATGTTGTTGTATTTGATGGTTTTCAGAATAACAGTTGTTCAATCTGCCCTTTTTAAAATAGTTACTAAAAGCCTCCATTGAATTGTAAACAATCAATTTCCAATTACTAGCAATCATCCCACTCAACAAATTAAGTAAGGTTTAATGAAAATTTGCCTTTAATACACAGCTGAAAAAGGTTATTGAACGAATATTGGAAAATGTTCAAAATAATTACTCAATTCATGTTTTGTTTAAGTAAAATTGCAATCACTGCCATATTAATTTTACGATATGAATGAATATTCGAATATTGGATTTATAGCCAAGTTATATTCTCCATATAACGTTATTTTAATATAATCAAATTAATCAATTTGTAAAGTAACAATATGTTTTAATAAGTAAATTACTTTTATAGACGGTTAAAAGTTTTTAACTGCTTTTGTCCTATTTATAAAGCTTTAAAATAATAAGTGTAGGAATTGTAAGAACCTGTTTTGAAATGTGCCAAAACATAGTCAAAGATAATAATTTGTGATATTACTCAATTATACGTTTACATTTGAATTTTTTATGAAGAAAAGAAAGGAAATGAGGTAATGTACTGATATTTTTACTATATTCTACCCCTTAATAAGGTCGTACATATAATAAATATTTTAAATATCAAATGTTTGAATCCTCTACCTTTTAAAATGTTTATTAAATTGATAACTTTGTACACAACCCATCTCAGTCTCATCATCGTCCTAAGTTTGAAAACATACTGAATTTTTTTAAAACATATATTCATGTTGTCCTCTTAATAATGTATATATAGAATATATGTAATACAGAACCCAAGGATGACTTAGTTTTACCATTTTCAATATGTGATAATTTTCGGTATATTTTCTGTCACCGAATAGTATGTTTACTGCATTTCTCAGAAGCAGAAAACCATGTATCATTTAAAAGTAGTATTCTATACATAAAAAATGCTTTTTTCCCCTGTTTTATATTTTATATTTAGTTTTTTTTATGTAGAACTGACTTCCATCAGCATTTTATTTGTAGTTTCCAGAACCCTACATTGTCAGCCTTGGCGTTGTTATCACCACTCACAAACTGAGTTGTGTAGTGAACTGTTTCTTCCATCAATGTCTTCCTCGTACAGAGTAAGAAAGCGAGTTATTTATTATATAGAGAGAGTAAGAGAGGGGGGATGACGGGGAGTGGGTGGGATATAAGGGTGGAGAGAGGGAAGGAGACTAACATCATTTGTTTGAGTGTAAAACTGTCGAAGAAAAAAAACATAGTTCAGTATTGGTTAGACAGTGTAATTTTGGCTAAACTTTATTCTAAACATAGGTAAAATAATTTTCATATCCATTTTATCATAGTGGGAAAATAATTATCAAACAACTTTACGTTTTGCAGAATAGTACACTCATTGGTAGAGTTATTTGTGTTTAGTTAGTAGTCACTTACCACATGATCTATTGAAAAAGTACGTGTAACAAATATAAACTACTTAACCCTACTAATTATTAATTAATCAACTCTGTAAAGCGTATATACAGAATTATTAATTTTTAATACCGCTGTGACAAATTAATATAAAATATGCTAATCAATAATTCGTGTTAACATTTATTTTTCTTTAAAAAATATTTATATTATTATGATTTACTACGTTGAATGTTACTTCACACAATGTTTAATGCAACAAATTTCCTTATCGTAATTGTCGATTCTCTGTCACAAAGCTAAAGATCTCATTACAACGCACAACTTAGTGACATATGACTCCTCCATTGTGCATCTCCTCGTATATAATCTCACCAAAGATATTCAACAATGTCTTACAATTCCGACACCTTAGTATAGATTAAACATGTCTAAAGTATTTAATAAATTAACTACAACTGAATTTTTTGTTACAATCCTTTTACATTTGTACTATGTTAAGAGTCATGTTTGTTGAAAGAAAAAAATATAATTTAAATTAATATATTCCCAATTACATTTTTTCCAAACATTTTAAATGTAAATATACATTTTTATACCTCAAATATATCAATCTACTTCAGTACTAGTGAGCCAACTGTGTTTTTTATTGTAGACTCTTTAAACAGTGCAAAAATTATAAATTTAATAAATCAAGTCACAGAGTGACTTTCAGATTGATATACAAAATTGAATTAAAGGGATTGAAAAAGTTCGCAGAACAAGGTAGCCTACTCACTATGACACCACCACTTAGGCCGGCGCGATTAGTAACATTTTGAATTGTTAAACTACTTTATATATTCATTTTTACAAAAATGTTGACGTGTTGAATTTAAATTGTTTATATAAGCTTATAGTACTTCTATTTTACCTATATACAATAGAAATGAAAAAGTTTCATTTCATTAAAAGAGTTCCCCCTCACCCGTAAAGAGACCGTACGTGGATGGGTGGGCGAGTGGATGGGTTAAAGCATTGATTATATAAACCTACAATAGATAAACCATCTAATAGTAATATTTGTGGCAGTAATTTTGTTAGTTTTTGTGGCCCGCAACCACAGCTGGTTTAAACTGCATTACATTTACATGGAGCGACACTAGCGCTCCACAATGGACCACAAAAACAGCTGATATTTTGAGGCTCAAAATTTAATATTGGATGGGAAATCTATTTGTGTATAAAGTCAATGGTTAAAGCCACCATACGTTAAAACAAATTTTTCTAACAGTCTTCGAAGCGCCTGTGCTATTTGTGATACAATTCCCGCAATACAAGTGTGTACCTGAATCACGGTTCAGCGCCGTCACATATCCTAAATACAATGAAACCAACACGTACGTTAGTATTGGACTCACTCACTCAAATGAATGAGTAACCCACCCTATCACCCGTACGTGTAGGGTAGGAATTGAACCGCAGTCGATCTCCAAAGCAAGACGTATACCAGATCTGCACGATTGAGCATGTAAATGAAAATTTGCATTAAATCTTTGTTCAAATGTGCAAATCATGTACGTGCCTTGAATTGCAGATCGATGGCTAAGAACTATTTCTTTAAACGTATATGTTTTAGCATGTTAGTATATGTCATTAGCACTGTACGTGTATGGGCGGGTGGGTGGGTCAATACCACTGTACGTGTATTTAGTGAGTACTGGACCGTCAATATCACTGTACGTGTATGGGTGCGTCAATATCACTGTACGTGTATAGGTGGACGGGTGGGTCAATATCACTGTACGTGTAAAGGTAGGCGGGTGGGTCAATATCACTGTACGTGTATGGGCGGGCGGGTGGGTCCATATTACTGTACGTGTATGGGCGGGCGGGTTTGCAAATATAACTGTACGTGTTTAGGCGGGCGAGTGGGTCAGTATCACTGTACGTGTATGGGCGGGCGGGTGGGTCAATACCACTGTACGTGTATGGGTGGGCGGGTGGGTCAATACCACTGTACGTGTATGGGTGGGCGGGTGGTTTAAAACAGGAAACCAATAAAGTAAGGAGAAACCTTTTACATGAAAGGAAAATGTGTTCCGAGATAGATTCCATTACACAGAGCTGAGCTCAGAGAGTAGTTTACGTGTTTGCCTTATGTTTTAGAATAATAGCCACTTCCTTTGTAGTTTAAAAGAGGTGTTGTTTAATTTTTATCTTGGTAATATACAAATATGTCATCTACAAGCTATAAAAGCATGAATATTCTTTGTGCCACTTCTAGATATCAATGGAAACTTATATTTTCAATCAACAAACTTTCGGGATTTTCTTATATTGCCTATATCAGGTTAATTACCAGGTAAATAGGGCACAAACAAAATAGTTTGATGTTCAACTTAATAGAGCCATGAGAGCTGTTAGTGTCACTCTTATTAAAACTTTACTTCCATGGCTCCCGGTGCTGTGCAATATAGCTCCTCCATAAATAAGACGTCAAAAGGCACTACTTAAAGAATTCAATGAGATCTTGCAGGCCCGCACCTCCCCATTACCCAGGATCTCCCACGTCAGAACAGTCGCTTTAAATCTCGAAACCCATCTATACGTACCGTTTTTAAGTTGAGAAAATTGTTCTCCCAATACCGTTTTGATGGACGTAATAAGTTCCTTATTAATACTTGTAGGTGGGATGAACCTCCCTCGTAGGAATTGAACATTCTTGAATCGGTTCCGAAGTGGAGTGGGCAGATGTAACTACTGGAAATACAAATGGGGATTGACAGAAGATCAGTCATGTGATTGCGGAGAGTCTGTCTAAATAATAGATCACATAGTTTCAGAACTGTTTTACGGAGGGATTAGCTAGCATAAATAGAATCAGTGAGGCAGGTCTTAAATGGCTTGATGGATTGCATCTGTGACAGAAGATCACTTTAAGATTTTTATTATATTAATATCTGGTGACTTTTGGAGTTTTTGCAAGTTAAACACAGTTTTTATATAATTTTAAAATAAAAATGGTAGCTGACAAAAACCATATGCAATGTATATCAGGTGTATAAGGCGTTTTTTTATTTAACTGTGCAACATTTTAAACCATTAAGCTGACGGGGAACATTTCCTTGTTTTGAAGAGGATTAAAAATATGTGGTTAACTTTTTTTAATGGCCACCGGTTTGCTATATGGTGGCTAACTCGATTTTTTCTAATATTTTATGGTGGTTTCGGATAGTAAACATAATTGAAAGACTTTTTTTATAGTTGGGCAATTTTTAATGAACTAAATCAAATACCAGTTACATAGAGTCTAAGGTTTAGTATAATACTGTACAAGTAGGCCTGGTCCTATATGTTGTAAGTGAGCTATCAGACCAGCATTACCACCTGTTATTTAAAAGTATGCCATTGTTAGAACGTAAAAAATTACAAAGTTACTTCGCCGTCCAATCGTAAAATAAAATGTAAAGAATAAAATGACAAAATTAATATGTTATGGAGGATTATTGGTAGAGTTAACAGTAATTGTGACCGACGGAATGTATATAGGTTAGTAAATGTTTATGTTTTAACAATGGTATGATTTAAATTAACAGCTGGCAATAATAGTAATCAAGTAACCCCCTCTTGACAGATAGGAGGCCTCTGTACATACTATTACGGTATGTAGTCTCGCGCTCTACGCAACTCGTATATCTTAAAATTATGCTTAATATTTAAAACTATCACTAAATAATATGCGTCCCATCAGGAAAAATTGATTTGGCCACCATATTAAAAATAATGGTTACTAAGAAAAAAAACTACTACATATTTTAAACCCTTCCAAAAAACAAGGGAGGTTCCTGGTTTACAGCTTTTAGTCAGCTTTATTGTTTGTAAGATCCAAATAGTGGCAAATTTAAGAAAAACACACTGTGCATCATATGCTTAAAACTACGTTCAATTTCTTCTATTCAAATCGTCTTTTCAGTACTTACTAAACTCCTTGTAGTAACAGGGAGATATTTGAAATTGGGACGATACAAAAAGGAAGTATGAAACTTGTTGTTTAAACTAAACAGTAAATGAAATGACTGCAGTTGGTTGAATGGAGAAGAAAACTGTGGATACTCATTTAGGAGTAGCCTAATTATTGTAAGTTCAATTTAGGTAATTAACATTGTTTTCTTTAACTAAACATACGTTAGTTACATTTACTATTACAATTAATGGTTATGATTAATGTTAGCATTCTTATAGCTCATACGAGTATCAGTAAAATATTGTATTGTACAAATATGCGTTAATATTTAATACAGTTTTACAGTACATTACAACATTTCTACTATTAGTTGCTTTTTAAAAACAAACAAAACAAAATAAATAAATCCTCTGGGCAAACGTATTTTACTCCTGAGAGTAATCTAGGAATCTGCTGTACTCTCATAATATTTCATATGTTTATAATTTTACTAGTCTTTTTATTTATTTATTATAATATGAAACACACATTTTGATCTCAATCTACAATGGGGTTTATGGGCTATTAATTTGACAATTTTGAATTATACTGCAACAAACAAACCTTAATGTTATACTGCAATAGCTTTCAAACACTATAAGTATGTGTTGGTCCATGTAACTGATTGCTGATAGATAATACACATGATATCTTTTCATTAGATATTATAATTTCAGTAAACAACCGTATTCTTATATGAAAAGCATTTAAAAATAAATGTGTTATTTACGTTCTAAATTACTTATATTTACAAACGAGTAATCATAAATGTATGTATTTATGGAACACTTTTTTCAAAATAAAGGACATATATACACTCCATCATATATCAGCGTTTTTACTAAACCAACAGCATGACAAATGTGTGACAGGTGCGTGACACCGCGTTTTCTCACACCGCTGACACACCTTTCCATGGTAGTATTCTTCACAGAATAACGATCTGTCTTACATAATGTATATGCAAGTTATGTTAGACTTTGTGTTTCACATATCTAATGCAATGTACCTTAGTCATGTGACTGTTGCTGCAAGAAGATAGTTTTACATTGTCCATGATAAAATATCCACTTTGTATACAAACATTTGAAATATCTACGGTACTGTTTTTATGAGGAATAGTAATACATTTGAGTGAATAAAAAATATACATGGATAAGGTATGTTTATTCCTCTTAAAATAGTTTCATTTAACTGTTCAATTATTTCTAAGTAATTACTACCCACTTAGACCAGAATGGCCTGTGCTTGGGTGATGGGTTCCTATCGTACAAAATATTATTAAATGTATTTTACAAATAATGATAAAAAATATTAATGTCAAAAATAAATAAGAATGTACAGCTATGACATGCATTGAATACAATAACTGCTATAAATATAAACATTTTTAATTTATAAAATTAAAATATATGTAAAGGGCATGTTTAATGTAAACAGAAGACATTCTGTATCATAAATAAAATAAAATAAAATAGTAAGGTCATATTTAGTTAGACTGCACATGTACTGCCTCAAGGTCATTCTAACACCTATAAACATTTTTAAGTTTTTAAAACCTATTTATTATCGTTTTTTTGTAAGTTAATGTTTTATTTTTTATCCGAATACTTTGTATGAAACCATTAAAGTAATGTTAACATCAAAACAACCACCCAACACATGTATAACTCACTTTTCAAATAAAAAAATATAACTCTACATATAATAAATATGATGTCAGATCTGATACAGAACATAAATTGGAGGGATGGACATTTTAGAATGGTGAAAATATATATCACGTAAATAAAATACTCTATTAGAATTTATATTAACAGTAGCACATTGTGTTTTCCATCTCAGAAATACTGTCAGACAGTACATGAGTTGACAGAAGTTTTGAATACATTTTGGGAACCCAAATAATATTCATGTTAATATATATTCAACTGTTTGTTCGCTGGATCCACTTTTCTGTTGCTTTTTGTTTTGGTTTATACAAGGAATTTATTTGCATGCAATTTCATTGTTTATTTTTTGTGTTGAGCTACTAAAAAAATCAACAATGACAAGTTATATTTTTTCAGTGATTGATAACCTAATAATCAATATGCGATATGCTTTGGCTGACAATGGTTGTTGTCTTAACTTATAGCTAAGACAGTAAAACTAGATCAGTAACTAAATCTGGCCACTATGTGCCAGTGGCCTTAACTGGAGATCCCGACAAGGGGTCCCGTCCTTGCCCACTTGCCCGGTCATTGGTGGAGGTTCGGAAATCACATTTAAGTCGTTGGTCCCCAAGTTAAGTGTTAGATATATCTTTCTACCCTTAAAATAGCCTGGTGAAATTCGACCACCTTTAACTTAATTTAACCAATCACTCATGGGATTATTTGTCCTTGCAGGAGTCATATTTGGCTGTAGTAAATAAACGAGGCACACGTGTTGTTGAATTAAGTAACGATTTCCAAACAGGTAGTAATTGAGTTTTAGGACTCGTTCTTTAAACTATAGTATCACACAGAGAGGTGTATTTATAAATATGGTACTGGATATCAAATACTGTCTTATGTAAGATATATTATTAATTTATTACAAGTTTAAGTAATCACCCTTTCAAACTAAAAAAATAAAATAAATAAATAAATAAAAATTGAAAAAATTAAATATTTTCAATAAAACCTACAAGTCGTACAAAGGCTATCTTGAAGGATCCAAGTAACAAGGTTGGTGCTAATACACTTTAGTCTTGATTTATCCACAAATTGTAGTCATATGCCATGACACATTGTATTAACTATTACATTAAAATGAGTTAATGGTTGACAGGGAACTGGCCACCTGTCCGTTTTCCAGTGACAAAAATAAATAAATAAAAAAATAATAAAAGTGATTATAAACGAATCATTACAAAATAACATGCTGAAAACTGATGACATAATAGAATTTAACAATGACACGGATTTCATTATAATTTGACTGTCCATGAAGTAAAAGTGCATTTATTTATGTTGTTTAATAAATGATTATTACTATGTAATTATATTTTAAGAATCACAATGTTTAAGATTTATTTTATTTAAACCTGTCATCTCGTATTTCAAATATTATTTTAAGCCTTTATGTGGCTAATTAAATATCAGGCAGCTAAGACAACGTTGTTGCTTAAACTATAATATAAATCAATTCATCACTAAAAAGTACATTATTGAAAGGAAATAAAACGTGTCTTGTCTTCAGTTGCAGAAATTACATAATATACCACCTGGGTGAGCCGAGACAGATGTAGCACATTCTGGTGATGTAATAAAGCACGACAACTTTAACGCTGAGTTTAAAAAGTTACTTTGAAATGAATATAAGATATTAATATTATTAATTTATTTCTATAACTTTGTTTGGTAAGTTATAATTCACCGAGTTCACAAAATTAATTATGAAATAAAAACCACTTATATACTTCCATTAACAGAGCAGGAATAATATTATACTCATATTTAATGTTTACTATTATGATAAATAAGATAATTTTAATACATATTATATAATTAAAAGATAGAATTAGACAGTTTTACTTACACATTCTGTGGTACATGTATTACCCGTAACGCATCTATAAAAAAGTCCAAAATATTGCTAAAATGTTACATCAAAAACTTGAAACCAAACTATTATACTAAAATTAAAACTTGCACAATATGAAGCCAAATACATTAACATGTACAAATCTATGGTTGATATCATTGACCGAACTCAAGTAGTTGACAAGTCGTTATTTATTTCTCCTATATGACTTTAGCTTTTGCATGCTTATTCGCATTATAATTATGTTAAATAGTATAACTATGCCTGGATTATAAGTTTTGTATTCTTTCTTTTCTTTTTTAAATGGTAATAGAATGTATGTTCTTCAAAATTTATATGTTAAATTAAATTATATTATAAGTATTTAAAATGTAGAACCTCTTGCCAACATCACACATTGAGTAGTTATTTTATAAATACGATGCAAACTCTGATTTCCGCCTGGATTTTAGATAATATAGAATATACATGAAGTGGCTAAGTTTTGATGGTAGGATATACTATTAATAAATATATATATTATTTATCAATCAATTAGTATGGTCCATACGGTGGAAAAACTTCGAAAATTGAATGTCATAGCCAATAATTACGCCACTTCCTTATTAATTAATTGCCCTGTTACACCATTATTATCTCGTTATCCCAAATAATGGCAAGTAAATAATAAATCTCTTATATTGAACAAGCAGGTGTGCTTTCCCATCTGCCCTTCTTAAGCGATAAGAAGGGCATTTAAAGATAATTAAAAAAGGACATTTAAAAATCAATTAAAGTGCAGACTTTTGTATGGAAACCTTTAATATGTGAATAGGTTAACTATACAGATAGCATTGCACAATTGCAAATGCTATTTATAAGTCTCTTTTTAGCTCCCACCATCTTCAGGGTTAAAATATTAGAAAGATCATATAGCCCCAGGAAATGAGAAACAGATTTAAAATATCTAAAGGGTCAACAAAGTTGAGAGTGACAACATCCAGTTACAGATGACGACAGTTGAGCAAAACCTACCAGGAGTTGTCATCATAAAATCCTCAACAGAAAAAGTGTGGAGCCCAAACATAAAAATTAGGGTTCGATTGATGGGTATTTGGTATGTGGTTCATGTCATTTTTGAAAATACACATTTATCGTTTTATATACATATTGCCGTCCGGAAAATAAATTATTTATTAATAAATTTGTATTACTGTGTCACAGATTGTATTGTATCTGAGAATATAACTTAAATAGTTTTCTTACTGGGAATGTTAAACTATGTTCCCAATAGATAATTTTCTGTTCCTAACGTTCATGATGGTCAGTCAACGGGTTTAGCTGCAATTGTTACACACACATTTAATAAAAATACAACCCCAGACGAAATACGGGGCGTTCTAGCTACCAAATACCTCTATTTCTAATAAATACACATTTAACGAAGTTAAGTTTGTAAAGAAGCATTAAAATGAAACATATTCATTTGTTTTGTTAGATATTTTCAATTTTACCACGCCAAAAGTCTTATCAGTAGTTGCAGAGGCCAGTCAGGAGATAAATTGTAACATTCCTTCACACACAATACACTTTATATCTCCTAGAACATAAAAAAGGGGTGAATACATTTAAGACATTTGCTTAAATTTCGTAAATTTATACAATATATTCACGTTTAATAGCTGTATGAATCCCAATAATGGGTGACTATTAAATATGCAGCATTGTATAGTGATGGTTATTCCAAAAGAATTATACAAGATCTAAACTATATACAATTTAATTAAATTAGGCTTAGCCAATCTGATTCGTAAGAGACAAACCAACAAAATGCCTTTTTAACTGTAGTAATAGTTTGAATTAACAATATAATGTAATAAAAGTGGAAATTTATAATGTTACTTCTTAATCAATAATAATAACATATAGTTTTATATTAATCTATTAGGTTTTAATTGTGATGTTAAATGATTATTATGTAGGTGAATAAAAAATGTGAAATATTGTATAGTCTTTTTACTGTCAAAATCCATTTTGCTTTTCCTTTTAACTATAAAGCTCACATTGAAGGTGTCTACCAAGTATTTCCAACAGTCCTTACGTATCTAAGTGATTAGTGGTCGGTACTATTGTAAACAAATACTCACTAAGTGTATCATCTCCGATTTATTTATTTTGGGGAAAAAATATTTATATACCATGTGAAAAACAAATTTGATAATCCGTGGATATTTTGTTTTACTACACGAAAAAGCTAAATATGTATAATTGTTTTATTTTACGCCTATGAGTACTGTCTTTTTTTATATATATAATCAGGACAAACAAGTTCATAATCAAACACATAATTCAATATATGGGATTAATTAAACGAATTCTGTACATGTAAGGCAGGATTTAAAAGGATTGATTGAATGGAATGGCTATTTTTGACAGGAAATTACTTTTTATTTCATATTATATACACCATTAATTTGGACTTTTGACTCTCTATATAGCAATTTATTTAAGTAGCATTCCCCATTATGCCATTTTTTATTTTTACCATTATGCTATTCAATACATATTTTAAATTTATCCAGTTACTACACAATACTACTTAAGCTAATTATTAGCTTAGTAAGAATATTTTAAATAAATATACCAATTTAGTAAATATATCCTTAGAAAAAACCCAAATCGCTTATTAAAAGATAAAAGGATATCCGTGTTTAGTCTTTAGAGTTTTAAAAGCTTTTAAGCTGAGGTAGAGTTAATTATTCCGGGTAAATTTATCTCACGCTACATTTTAAAAACATTACGAGACATTTTTATTTGCCTAAGCAGTACTTTTACTGTTCTATGTGGAGGTATCTGACAACTACAATACTAAATAACTTACTTTAGTTTATTATACTTATACAGCAAAAACCTTCCGGTTAATTTATCTTACAAATTTAAACTGTTCTCGTAATATATTGGAAAACGTATTTAATTAGACGTAAACGTATATAACTCTTAAAAGTAGTTTAAATTACGATGTAATGTCAGAAAAATTAAACTATTTAATATACCAATAAAATGCTTATGACCATTATTTATATATAACATATTTAAATCAAGCTTAAATTGTAATTTTTGATACTTTAATTTACAAATGAGTCATAAACGTGTTTTTCGGTACTCTATAAGGAATAAGCGAACTAACCGTTTATGGAGAACCAAATTTGAATAAATTGGCTCCATATAAAGAAAAGGAAACACACCACTTAAAACAAAAGTTATAATATATGCATAGTGAAAATGAGTTCACTTCTAAAAATACAATCTAGTTTTGAATATAACAACCAACTCTTTTTTTTCTCAAACAGTTCTCAGAATAAATTTCCATAAACATTAAGTTCACACTGTCATTAATATACTTAAAATATATACAGGTTTTGGAGTGTACTTTCACACTGAAATGAAATAAAATGAAAAATCTAAATGAAATGAAATGAAAAATCTATTTATTCTTTAATAATATACAAACAGAAATACATTACAAAAATACATGAAATTGATTCCCACTTGGGCGGCTGCCTGTGTGTGGGGAAACGAGTCCAGAACAGTCGAAATGTTGTCAGCCACTACTATTAAATAGCATAAAGAACAGTATAAACTTAAAAATAGTTTGATATAAAAGTATATCAAATATATGCATGGACAATAAGAAAGGACAAATAAGCATTCAATATTTATTGTATCAGGAGCTATTATTAGCAGATATACACACGTATACACACACGTATTTTAAAAACTGTTGGTGTTTTTTATAGTTTTAAAAACAATTAACATTACTGTAATTTTTATATATTATATTGCTTTCCTTGAAAAAATATATTTCACTATCCTATTAAATACAATCAATCAATTTTTACAAAATTATAGGAAAAATACTATTTTATTGACGTTTGTTAGTTAAACATCTGATAAACTGAAAAATACAAATAAGATGTTATATAGTTGTACTAAAATTACTAAGTCAACATATTACACTTTGTTTCCTTAACATTTTCAGTTCTGCCATCATAATATAAAGTTAATAGAACTGTCCTAATAGTTAATTAAACCAGGTGAATCGTTCCTTGCTAAAAGGAATTTAGTCCAAAAGCTTCATTTTGAGAAAAAAACTTTAAAAAATATATAATTTCTGTACTATTAAAAGAATCAATAATACAAAGTTTGTGGTCTTACCTGATATTGTTTCTAGTAATATAAGCAATTTATTATAATGATATTAAATATATCTTAGACGTAAAAAAAAATCCCACCGAGGACTAAAGCCCTTTGTGCTTGGAAGAGAATGTTTATAAATATATCTTTTAATTGTTCAACTGTTATCAAATACATTACTATATTATATGGTATCATACTATATTATAAAGGTTATTTTGTATTCATGAAGAAATAATTTGTAAAAAAAGGTTTATTAATTTTAACAAAAGCATTAAATACAAACTTTTGAACACAACTGGAAGACATGTTTTTAGATATTATTATAAAATGTATTTATTGCCAGTTTAACAATCTTGTACACACTTCTTTACCTATATAGGCTCTGCCCTCATGGTAAAGGTAAATCATTGCAGTATTTTGTTTAATGTTATGAAGACTGAAAACGTTCAGAGTAAGTTTCTTGAGATAAAAAGTTTCCTTAACTGGTATTCGGGAGGTAGGATATTTTGCTTGAAATTCATGCATATTCTTAATAATTAAGATAGTATAACCTCAGAATACAACAGTAAATGGAGCAAATGACACTAAAAATAGCAGTTTATTGATGTGCTGGTAGCGGAAAGGTTAAAAAATATTAAATTTTCCAAAACACTGCCTATAAGAACTAAAAGTACTGATTTATTATTCCATGCAGAAGGAGCTTCAGTCCAGGACTGATTAACGGATATCAATTCGGATTTCAGTACCATTGCAATTTACAACTAGGAAAAAATATGTGTGGACAATTTGTAATTCAGTTCAGGACTGAAGCCCTTTCTACACGGAATATTAAAATACAGCGTGAGTTGCTGTGGAAACCGTGCATTAGACTGAAGTCCTTTCTGCTTGTATTATGAGATGAGGGTCAAAAACACATTTTCCATTGTTAACTCAGTTATGGAAAAATGGACTAAACCCCATTTTGCATGGACCGATTCAATTGAGGTTTGAGTAAGCAGGTATGTATGTCAGTACATACTTGAGGTATAAAGCGTTATCAGGGTTGCTGTAGAAGCCTTGATGAACTTAAGTATAACTACAAATACATTCACACCCTATCAATCTGTAATCAGATACATAAATGTACCTACAAATCAATAATATCTTTCAGTATGGTGATTGATTCTGAGTAATCAATTTATTTTTAATTATTTAAAACGTTTTCCAATATTGTATTTTACAATAGGGAAATATACTGTAACATCAAAACTGTAACTAATCTAGTGTCATAAGTTATATTTAGTTCATTTAGGACTTATTTATCATATAAACAATGTTGTTTGTGTTTTCATACTAACTTTTTGAGGTTATTTATTGATTTTAATGACACATTTTATATTAAAAACAAAATTTGACTGTAAATTAAAAAATATTATCTATTTCTTCTACTCTGTAATCATACACAAAACTAGTTTTGTTCGATGATTAACAATTTTATTGCCAGATTTCAAAACTATTATCCGTTGCCATTCACCCGCTTCAATATGTACACACAATGTATACCATCTACTCTAACAACAGACGTGATATCTGTAAAATATCTTACTACACAAACTGGAAGTTCCCTCTGTAACACAACAGTCATAGCTTTGATTGAGGCCTCTGTTTAATTACTTCAGTGAGAACTAATCAACTATTCGTTCGATCTTTGAACTGAAGCGATACTGTCAGAACAGCTTTGCACCTGTGATACATGTGGTATGATACTCATTATAACAAGTGTCTTTGAACTGAAGCGATACTGTCAGAACAGCTTTGCACCTGTGATACATGTGGTATGATACTCATTATAACAAGTGTCTTTGAACTGAAGCGATACTGTCAGAACAGCTTTGCACCTGTGATACATGTGGTATGATACTGTCCGGGTCGTTTGGACCGGTACAGTTTCGTTTTTTTCGTCGTTGTCTGCCAGGCTGCCTGAGATTCGCTTTTGCCCGGCGATTTGCGTACTTTGGTAGCCGTTGGCCCAGTTCCGTTTCGTTCCGTGTTCCAGCAGCTTCTGTCCGGTTGGCCTGTCTGGTCAGTTGTCTTGTGCTGTCTGCAGAAATGGGCAGGTCAGGCTAAAGACGCCAATACTCCAGGGTCCTCGAGTAGGACGCTTCTACCCTCAGCCGGTCGTCCGGGCAATGTTCTATCATCTTCACTGCTAGCCTGGCCTGAGGACCATGTTGGAGCCTGGAGTCGCCCGCTACCCGCTCTACATCTTTAGGGTACAAGTCTTCTGTCCTCAGGTCAGTGCGTTCCTTATTTTTCCCGGCGGCTGAGCTGGGGGTGATTTGTGAAAAGAAAAATAAATAAATAAAAAAGAAATATAGAAGAAGAAAAAAAAATGATTATGGAACTGTATGTGGCCTAGGCCTAAAACTTGAACTTGAACAGTGATTTATGGAACTCAGCCATGGGGACTTACTTATATTTATTTATTAAAGAAAAAAAAAACTTAAAATCCAAAAAGAACTTGTGTTGTTAATATTCATTGTTATTTAGTTTAGTTAGTTTATTTCTTGTTACATTTGTTTAGATTTTTATATTTGTTAGGTCCCCATTATTCAATCCTGTTATTATTTATTTATATGCTTAGGCCTAGTTATTGTTATTTATTTTTTGTTAAGTGTATTAGGGGGGGATTTTGAAGTGATTTTTTACTCGAATGGTACCGTGTTATATTTTCTTTTAAATTGTTTAATTTTTAAACTCACCAAAAGGGGATTATTGTGCTTTTAGTTAATTCAATTCGGAGCTGCCCAGGGATGCCGGCTTACTCCCTGGCCTCGGTGGAATCAAGGGATATGTGGGTTAAATTGCCGGTTTAATTGTTGTTTTCCAGACGTTTTCTAAATTTTCACTTTTATTTGGGGTTATCTAAATTTGTTTCTAAGTTTGTCACCTTTTAAATTTTTGTTAATAAATTTTCCTTACGTTTTGGGAGTCTCAGGCCAAACTGCAGATAGGCCATACAAAAATCGATTGTTAAATTTTGGTATCTGTGGAGTTTGTTGTTTCTGTAGTTTATGTGTTGTATCTTGTTATTTTAGTGTTTATGGTTATTGATTTAAGTGCTAATTTATATTGGGGCCTTCTGCCCGTTAATATTGTGGCCTTCTGCCGTTTTGGTTTAATTATAATTTGCCTTGATAATAAATTAGTTTTGCTCAGCTGCCGAGTGTTATTTTGACCCTCCAACTGCCACCCGTGATCCCATCGCTCGACTTGTTTTGAGCCATCCCCCCGGTTGGCACGCTTCCCAGCTTTGGGGGGGATGGGTCTCAATTGGTAGCAGAGCGTGGTTGCCTATAAAAAAAAAAAAAAAAAAAATTTAATTCTTTCTTGGTTGTTGACGGTGGGTGTTTGCCAGTTAGTAGGCCATGGTTGGCCGACCTACCGTCAAGGTGTCTTGGTAATACGTAGAAAAAAATAAAAAAAAGAAAAAAAAGAAACAAATAAATAATTATTTAAAAAGAAAAAAATTAAAACCAAATAAATCATTTAACTTTGTATATAAAAAAAAAAAAAAAAAAAAAAAAAAAAAAAAAAAAAAAAAAAAAACCTAGGCAATCCGCTTGGTTACTTTGTGGAATGGGTTTCATGGGTGGATTGGAGTGGTCGGCAGTGGCTCGGTAGGCTGAGGGTTTAGTTCGTCTTGGACCCTGGAGTTGTCGTTTTTTGTGTACTGTTGAGAATTTTGTTTTGCGAGATGGCCTATCTGCAGAATGTTGCGCTCCTAGTCAAGGAGGAATTAATTTTTGAGTTGAGGTCGCGGGGTGTGACTCCGGAAGGGGATGTTTTGAATCTCCGGAGGTTGCTGCGGGAGCAGTTGTCCGCGGGTACGGCGGTGGATTGGTCTGACCTGCTGGAGGTTGGGGATGAGTTGGGGGTTTGTAAACGTAAGGTGGAAGATTGGGAAGGGGTGTTAGAGGATTTGCAGAGAACAAGAAAATATATGGGGCAAAGCCAACACCATAAAAGAGGGAACCGCAACAAACTATACAAACAGGACCCCCCCTGCATTCTCGCCACAGCAATTGCAACAACCACAGACGGCCCCTCCCCCCGCCACCTAACCTGGACACCAACCCCTCCCGAAGTTTGCACAAGCGCAAATCCCCCTCCAGCTCCCACCACGCCTTACTGACTATCCCATTGCCATGGCCTGGCCGCCTTGCACGTTTTGTGGGTCATCTGCTTGGCCCGTTTTAAACGGCTATGGACACCCGGCACCTGGGGTTGGAACCATCGAATAGGGCGTGGATCATGTGAGAAGTGTGTCCTAGGCTGGATGAGATTTTTCAAGTGGCACCAGATCCTCCGGTTCCACAACTCTCTACGGGTCTGGGTCTCCGGTGGAGCGGCCTAATTTCACAAAGCTTAACAACTGTCCGCCTAACGTGGTCGAGAGCCGGCAAGGCTGAGACAAGAAATGGCTTTTCTCTACTGTGCCTGAGGAACCTTTCTGAGCCTGCAGAAGAGCGTTTCTGTTTGAGGTTGCATTGTGGGTTCCAGATCTTCCAGCTGCGCGTTCCTACTGGGACTTCTCTATGGGGTTTCGAACCTGCTCTTCCTCACTGAGCTACCACAAGCTGCCTAAAACCCTCTCACGCCCAGTGATCCAGAATCTCCCTGTGGAATCGATGGATGGATCCTGAGTGAGCTTCTCTCTTTAAAGTTTCACCCTGGTCCAGGGGGCCTTTATTTTTCTTCGAGACTTAGTGAGATGCCCGGCCTCCTGCAGGCTGGGGGGGACTTGCTTCGTCCTGGAAGTTTTCCCTTATTTGCAGAGGGCCCCTGTTGGTGAGTTGCTGATTCTGTTCCTTGGCCATATGGATGCCGTCGGTGGACTCGTTCCATCGAGAGTTTATCTATTCCGTCATCATTTCTCTTCCCCCTTCGAACTCAGGGAGAGGATGGTCATTGGACAAGATTTTATCGGTCGCTAGGGTAGGGTGCGAGTCTCTGGCAGCCTATGTCTCTTCAAGTCAAAGGAAGCTCGACAAGCGGTTGACGCCTCACCCTTTTTCTGGGTTGGAAGCTTGAACACGACGTTCGTTGTCATCCTGGATGGCATATGTTCATCTCTCGAACGGCCGAAGAAACGGTGCAGGGATAGGTTTTTGTGTGTGCTGAGTTTTTTCCTTCGACTGTTTTTTCGGCGGGGAGAACTGCATCACTGTTGCATTGTTTTCGCGCAGTCGTGCAGATTCTTGTTCTCATACCAGCAAGGGAGGGATTCTGAGAGTCATCGGGCTCGTCCCCCACCCGTCCGACGTCGCTATTGTCTGTTAGGTAGTGAGTCAAGAAACAGTGGATGGGTCGGTGGTTCTCGGCCCTCACATTCCGGTTGTGTGCTTTGCTTGTTGGCCAACCGGTCACCAACATACGACGTGACAATGTCCACGAGTGCCTCCGAGGGTCAGTGGGGCGGAAACGCTCAGCGCGGGGGTTTGGCCCGTCCACAAGTAGCATGCCACGTTCACCCCGCGTTGTTGCGCAAAGTGACCGTGCCAATTTGCCGTTTTTTTGAAACGAAGCGGACGTTGCCCATAGTGCGTTACGCCTCCAGAGCAAACAGAAGCCCACATGGGAGGGAGAAAATCAGGAGTGTCGGGGAGATAGTTTTCTTTTTCGGAGGGTCCTTGCTGGCCATTGCGGCTTAGTTTCCCCTGGGAAACTTTAGTGCAGGTCACCTCGTGTGTGCTCCTGAGGCCAGTTAGTCATTTTTTCTGCTATTTTTTTTTATTTTTGTATCTTTTGGTGGGATAACGGTGTGTCGAGCCCGTTCTTAGATTCTGGGATCGGCATGCCAGTATCATCAGCCTTCTTTCTCTTTTTGAGTCCCTTGACGCACTTAGGACTTTGTCAGGCACACCGAGCCCTTCTTACTATTACTAAGTGCTATGGACACGTCATCCCAAACTCCTCTACCTATAATCTAAAGGCGTATTTTTTCCATTTTAAAATCCGAAGGATTTTGGAATTTTCCTGGAGGTGGGAGTTTTCTGCGTAGGTTGCCCAAGGACCTTGCGGTTTCTGTGTATCCTCGGGCAGGACTTTTATTTTTCTAAGAGTGGTATGGTGCTTTCGACCATCCAGAATGCGCCAAGATATTTTTTTCAAGTTTTAATTTAATTCTGGGCGAGTTTTGGTGCTCTAGTAGGTGACTTCTGACTGCTGCCCTCCTGCATCAGAGAGGTGGGTTGTGAGCCCTACACAACCCATAGGTGGGATCTCGGGTTGTGTTTAAGCATCTCCCCCCCTGAGCAGAACAGGCGGAGGCCATTAGGAGGCTGTGTTTGCGGATTCCTGATTTGCTTACGCCGGAGCCAGGAGGGCGATCCAGTACCTGGGTGGGGACAACTTCTCTTCTGGTAGTAAGAAGAGGATCCACGCTCCACCGATCTCAGCCAGTTAAAGTCATCCGTACAAACTTGCTCCCCCCAAGGATGGAGGTTGATGAGGGCTATGATTGAGGATCTTCAGAGCAAGGTAGTGATTGAACTACGAGTCTCGATTCTGCTTATGCAGTCCAGGGACTTATTTCTTGTGCCCAAGCCTTACATGGGTAAGTTCTAGGCTTGTGATGGATTAATACGTAGGCTCAACGCATAAGGTCGGACAAAATTGACATCGGTATCCTCCTGCCTGATTTTGCAATCTGACGTTTAGATTTGTTCGGTAAGGCTAAGTTTTTTCAGTTTTTTTCGATTTGAAAACCAGGCCTAGCCATCAGAATTCCATTGAAGAAGGAACATCACCGGCCCATAAGGGGTGACTAGCTTCTGTGTTCCCTGGAAATATTTACCAGTTCACTAATGGGGGGGGGGGGTTCCTATGGGTCTTGCTCGTGGGTGCCCAGAAGTCTTACCGTCTGCTTGATTCCTCTTTCCATAAGATGTGAAGTTCAAGTTTGTTTTCATATACCTGGACAGATCTTCTTGTCTACAGTGAGACTATTCGGGGAACACATGACAACATCCGCTGGTAAAGGAAGTTCTTAAGTCGCCTCAAATCAGCTGGCCTTAAACCGTCAATCCAAGATAAAGTCACCTATTTTGCTCCCGTCCTAGATATTTTCTTTTCTTTTCTGGGTCATCTTATCTCTTACTCGAGGCGTCCTGCATAGATCCCTTCGAGGACCCAGGGCAATTCGGGGTATTTGATTCCTCCATACCCAGAGATGCCGAAGGGGAATTCCGCTTTTTGTGGGCGAAGTGGTGAATTTTTTTACCCGTCCGCTTCAAATCCTAACTCGGCCGAGCTTGCTGCCCCGTTGAAAAACGATCTGCGAAAGAAAGTGTGTCATCCTTTTGTGTGGGGCCAAGCTCATCAGAACTGCCTTTGATGGCTCCTCAAGGAGGCGATCATGCAACCTCAGCCTGTCCTCGCTAGTGCCTGATTTCAGCAGAGAATTTAGTGTCTTCAGACTGACATTGACCCAACTCACAACCATAACGCTAGGAAAACTACCTACCCCTCCTCCGCCAACAAAAATTGCTTGCTGTACTTTCTCAGGATATTGATGGGGTCAGACAGCGCATCCCGCTTTTGCTTCGAGGACGTTGTCTCACACCCATAAGGAAAGCTACTCTTCCTTCCAACTATGAGTTAGAGTGCTGGCTGTTGTCTTTGGGGGGAACGGATCAAGTTTCGGCGCTTTCTTGGAACACAGCTGATTTCTTGCTCGGAAGACGGACAATCAGAGGCACTGTCCTTTGGCTTTCTTCGTCCGCAATACGCCCGACGCTCGGGAAAATTGGCGGATTACGGGTGCCGCGGTACCAACAGGAGCTGAGGGGGGGGAATCGCTGGTGGTCAAAATTTCTGCTGCCTTAAAAGGTTCCTGAGTTCAACATTCTTAGGGGTACCGCGAATGTCATCGCGATGCACTGTCCCGCATGTACCGACGAAAAACCCCACAAAGTTATCATCACCTACTGAGCTTGTTGCTCAGACTGTGGTTGCGTTCTCTGGATTTTTATCCCTCTTGCTTTTGACGACCTAGACTGTCGCCATCAGCAGAAAAGATCCTGAGCTGTCAGTCATCTTAGGATGAGCTTCAAGAGGGAGGTGCCCACTCAATACCAACCTCACCTATTGTTTTTCTTTCTGTCCAAAGGGGTACTCCCTCTGTATGCCGTCCTCGACAGAGGGGTGAACCCCGTGTAGTGCTGCCTAGTCATCTAGTACCGATGGTCTTAGTCAATATTATCACTCTTCCTCTGTGCGGCGGTTCATCTTGGCATTCAAACAAAGACTCATCGCTAAGTATTCGTCAGGTACTCTCATCACTGGAAGGTCATGAGAACCTTTGGATGTTTGCAGGGCAGAGTGCCGGGCTTGCTCCACCTGTGCCTACTCTCAGACCCAAAGCCTACAGTCAGAAAAATGCAAGGTTAAAAGGATTGTTTTATCCGTTCTGAGGTGGCCGAGCGTGCCTTTTGAGAAGGTGTTACCAATCGACAACTGGGATCCTTTTCTCCCCCCGTATCAAGTCAGGTAGCTCCTACCTATCTTGTTTGTGTGGAATGCTTTCTCGAAGTTCGTCTTTGGTCTTTTTTTCCCACTTCGAGGAGGGTGCCACGGCTAAAGCTCACCCTAAACCCCAACCGTGCTCTCCAGTTCCCCACAACTCCTTCCAGCACTTTTGGTGTAAAGGCCTTGATGTCACTAACACTCTTGTGTCCGACAACGAGCCAGTTTTTTACCTCCGCATGAGTTCTCGAGCGTAGGTTCTGTTTTTGGCAATGGTCATTCAACACATACAGGACATGTGTTACTAACCCTCTCCGTAATAAACCCCACAGAAGCTAGCCTTCTCATGAGCAGAAGAATAGGCGTTCAACCGCAATCTTCGTTGGGAATCTGGTTTTCCCTTATTACCTTCCATGCCGAGAAGCAGAACAACCTGGGAGAGAGTCTCTTCTTGGCTACCAGCTTGCCCCCGCTTTCAATTCTTCCAAGCGAGTGAGAAGTCACAATAGCCGACTGCCCTTCGAAAGTTCTACATGGCAACCCTCCTAACAACGCCTTTGGGGATCCAAACTTGTGGAGGTCTAGAGGAATCTTTCTACCCTAACGCCATGTGCCCTACTGACGTAGTGTCCACGTGGCGGGCCTGCTCGGCGCAAAACCTGCTAACGTGCTTAGAGAAGAGAGTAAGGAGTGAGGTATGATAAGGGTCGTACTCCTAACCCTTTTCATAGGGGTTTGGAGATCTGGGGTGGAGGGGGGGTGCGGTCTGGTTCTTTTGTCAGGCCGTCACCTACCCGGTCAAATTCGGCGCGAAAACGAAGATACTGCAATGCAGAATTGTGCTATCGGCGTGGTCGCTGGTCCCCACGACGCATCGCTAGGTTTTTGTTCACTCGGGGAGACTGCTCTTGCTGGTATCTGGATTTTCCCTCAGTCCAGGCAGGGTGTTTGAGGAAAGCCCATGTGTCCCAGCTTACAAAAGGCTTATCCCCGTGGGAACGGAGTTGGTCCGGGAGTTGGTAGTTCCTGGGGTTTCTTGGGGCAAAGAAATCTTGAATCACCTCTGCGCCCTAGGTGGCTGTTCTGGAAATAAGAGAAGTCCAACCTTATCACTTTCTCCGATCTCTCCCTATCCTTCTCTCTTCATCTTTTCCCTGGTCGGGCCCGACCGTCAGGGTAGGTGTTTCGCTCCCTGTTTGAAGGGGTTTCCCCTCGTTAGATTCTCTTTGTGGCGTCCTTGGACGCACCACTCTTGGGAGGTTTCAATGTATATTCTCTTCTTTAGTACTTCTTCTGTTTAGATTCCCTGAAGTACCGAGAGTTCTTCTCACCAGCTTGTCCCCCCTGGGTTTTGGCAGAGGGAGGTTGTACCCGGGTCGTTTGGAGACCGGTACCAGCAATGTTTCGTTTTTTTTTTATTCCGTCGGGAGTACGTTGTCTGCCAGGCTGCCTGAGATTCGCATTTTGCCCGAACGCGATTGCGTACTCTATGGTAGTTCACGTTGGCACCCATACGAACGTTTCCGTTTCGCGTCCGTGTTATCCAGCGAAGCTTCAGTCCGGTTGCCTGCATCTGGTCAGTTGTCCCTTTGTGCTGTCTGCAAAGAAATGGGCAGTGTCAAGCTAAAAAAAGACCGGCCAATACTCCAAGGTCCTCGAGTAGGACGCTTCTACACCTCTCAGGAAAGCCGGTCGTCCGGGCAATGTTTCTTATCATTCTTGCTCAAACTCGTGCAAGCCTGGCCTGGGACCATGTTGGAATGCCTTGTAGTCTGCCCGCTAACCCCTCTACATCTTTTAGGGTACAAATAAGTCTTCTGCCCTGTCTCTGTCCTCAGGTCAGTGCGATTCACTTATAATTACTTTTCCCGGCGCTGAGCTGGGGGTGATTTGTTGAAAGAAAAAAAAAAAATAAATAAAAAAGTGAAAAATATAGAAGAAGAAAAAAAAATAATGATTATGGAAACTGATGTGGCCTAGTGCCTAAAACTTGAACTTGAACAGTGCTTTTTTAATGGAACTGCAGCCATTGGGACTTACTTATATTTATTTTTTTTAAAATTTAAAGAAAAAAAAAACTTAAAATCCAAAAAAGAACTTGTTGTTGTAAATATTCATTGTTATTTAGTTTAGTTAGTTTTATTTCTTGTTACAGTTTGTTTAGATTTTTATATTTTGTTTAGGTCCCCATTTATTCAATCCTGTTTAATTATTTATTTATATGCTTAGGCCTAGTTAATGTTATTTATTTTTTGTTAAGTGTATTGAGGGGGGGATTTTGAAAGTGATTTTTTAACTTGAACGAACGGTACCGTGTTATATATTCTTTTAAAATTGTTTAAATTTTTAAAACTCACCAAAATGGAATTAATCTGGTGCTTTTTAGTTAATTCAACTTCGGAGTCTGCCCAAGGGTAGGGATTCCGGCTTAAAACTCCCGTGGCCTCGGTGGAAAATCAAGGGATATTGGGC
>JAQJVL010006903.1:0-26612 GCA_035578905.1 Stictocephala bisonia | reverse complement strand
AAAAATAAAGATAAAAAAGAACACGTAACACAAATTATGCCATCATATTCATAGATTTTAACGTTTCAAAAAGTTAAACTTGAAGTAACACTTTTAAACTATCCAAGTACTGCAAATTAATTAAAAACAATAATTGCTAATGCGAACAATAATTGCGAATTTAGATAAGTTGTTTAAGTGAAATATTTCTAGTTTCCGAATGGTATGATACAAAGTGGAAACATACCGAAACGTCTTTATTCAGCATTAGAGACAACTTCATCCCTGTTCAAGCTTCATATTATTGATCCATCCCTCTCGTCATATCTCTCTGTCCACCAGCTTAGGTTTGACTTCTGCGGATTTGACTAACAGTACAGCTGCGGAGTGATATTTGACTAACGGTACAGCTGCGGAGTGATATTTGACTAACGGTACAGCTGCGGAGTGATATTTGACTAACGGTTCAGCTGCGGAGTGATATTTGACTAACGGTTCAGCTGCGGAGTGATATTTGACTAACGGTACAGCTGCGGAGTGATATTTGACTAACGGTACAGCTGCGGAGTGATATTTGACTAACGGTACAGCTGCGGAGTGATATTTGACTAACGGTACAGCTGCGGAGTTGAATATTTGACTAACGGTACAGCTGCGGATGATATTTTGACTAACGGCACAGCTGCGGAGTGATATTTGACTAACGGTTCAGCTGCGGAGTGATATTTGACTAACGGTACAGCTGCGGAGTGATATTTGACTAACGGTACAGCTGCGGAGTGATATTCTTATTATCTAAAACAAGCCACGTCCGGACGAAATTTTTTTGGATAACAAGGATTTTTAATTTTAGTTTTTTGGGTGTTTCCGACCACAAGAAATCAATTGGCACCGGTCTCAACCCCGGGAAAATTAATATTTCTGCTCCAGAGGCTCCTAGACGTCCCGCGTGGGAATAATTTAAAAAATTGTATTGTTCATGTGTTTTTTTTTTTTTTTTTTTTTTTTTGTTTTTTTTTACTTACTTACTTACTTATCCATATGTTGTGGAGTTATTAAATATTTTATTATTTTAGGGGGGTATGAAACTATCTCCTAAATCACAATACTCATTACATTTCGGAAGAGATAACAATTTAAGAGCTGTGCCCCCTACCAAATAAATAATATACTCAAAAACCCAACATTGAGTAATGTTAAATTAATACACCTAAATGTGGTACAAAACATCTCGTCTCTTAGTTACCAATATACCAACAGATTTGATAAAAGATTATGTTTATGGGCTACACTGCTCCCAGAATCCTGGCGAAGCCGTAGGTTGATCTTCTTCTCGAGTGTGACATGCCGGCACAGATGGGACTGCAGAAGAGCCTTGGCCTTTAGCCTTGGTGAGGCCGCAGGCCGTAGGCCGAGTTCCACAAAGAGGCCTGTTGCAGAGCATCTTGATGAAGCAGTAGGCCGGGCTCCCTAACAAGGCCGCAAGCCGAGTTCCACAATGGGTCTACAGGTAAACCCGGAAGGCCTCCGAATGAAAATTGTATTAATAACCTACAATGGAGAGCAACAACAAACGATCCTCTGGGAGATATGGATGCTGCCTCTTCTGTTTTGCAAAATTCTACTGGGCGAAGCACGGTCTCCCGGTAATTCTACTGGGCGAAGCCCGGTCTCCCGGTAATTCTACTGGGCGAAGCACGGTCTCCCGGTAATTTCTACTGGGCGAAGCACGGTCTCCCGGTAATTCTACTGGCGAAGCCCGGTCTCCCGGTAATTCTACTGGGCGAAGCCCGGTCTCCCGGTAATTCTACTGGGCGAAGCACGGTCCTCCCGGTAATTCTACTGGGCGAAGCACGGTTCTCCCCGGTAATTCTACTGGGCGAAGCACGGTCCTCCCGGTAATTCTACTGGGCGAAGCCCGGTCTCCCGGTAATTCTACTGGGCGAAAGCACGGCTCTCCCGGTAATTCTACTGGGCGAAGCACGGTCTCCCGGTAATTCTACTGGGCGAAGCACGGCTCTCCCGGTAATTCTACTGGGCAACAGCCCGGTCTCCCGGTAATTACTGGGCGAAGCACGGTTTTCCCGGTAATTCTACTGGGCGAAGCCCGGTCTCCCGTTAAATTCTACTGGGCGAAGCCCGGTCTCCCGGTAATTCTACAGGGCGAAGCACGGTCTCCCGGTAATTCTACTGGGCGCGAAGCTCGGTCTCCCGGTAATTCTACTGGGCGAAGCACGGTATCCCGGTAATTCTACTGGGCGAAGCACGGTCTCCCGGTAATTCTACTGGGCGAAGCTCGGTCTCCCGGTAATTCTACTGGGCGAAGCCCGGTCTCCCCGGTAATTCTACTGGGCGAAGCCCGGTCTCCCCGGTAATTCTACTGGGCGAAGCACGGTCCTCCCGGTAATTCTACTGGGCGAAGCTCGGTCTCTCGGTAATTCTACTGGGCGAAGCACGGTCTCCCGGTAATTCTACTGGTGAAGCTCGTCTCCCGGTAATTCTACTGGGCGAAGCTCGGTCTCCCGGTAATATTTAAAAAATATTTCCACAATTAAATACGTAAAACTTTATGTCAATGGTCAAATTTTAGTTTCTTACTAAACAGTATTTTTTTTTTTCATTATAATCAAAAAATTTTTGGATATTTGTAAAATAGTAAAGCATATTCAGGCCAGTTGATCATTTTATATTACATATCCGTTCAAAGAAACGTAGCAAATACTAAACTTGCTACATCCATAGGACCAGTAGCCGAGGAAGGACTGAAAATCCTACTCTGACGCATTATCACCACTCATAGGACCGGGACTAACGTTCGCTGTGTTTCTTTTACACCTTCGTTCAGCATCATTACACTACTTGAGATACAATTGTGACATTGTCTCGACATATAAAAAAATATTGTGGTCTTTAAGAAAATATACTGTTGTTTTTTTTTTTTTTTTTTTTTTTTTTGAATTTTCAAACTAGGATATTCAAAAATCCAGTGAGCTTGTAATCAAATAAATAAGTAATCTCTAAATTACTAGTTCGAAAATGAAGACATAAAATATTCCTCAAAGCCCCGTCCGAATCTGTCTAGCCCAGGTACATTTTGTCAGCAAGAAAGTTGTTGGGAAAGTTTTTTCCAATTCTTCTGTTATACTTACAAATTTTTTATGTAGTATAACAGTTGTATGAAGAAGGATGTGCAATAAACTTGTTTTATTTCTAATATATTTCTAAGGAAATTTTTAAACTGAAGCAAAACATCAATGAAAGATATTCTAAGAATTTGATTATGATACACGTACGAAGATGATGTTTTTGCAGTATTCAAAGAAAAGAAAACCTTCAAGATTTTCTTTATAAATCCAAACTCAATTCATACGACAGTTAAATTCAAGATAAAAATAATTATTCTCTCCATTGCCTTGCTCTTTTAATTCATGAACAAGGATACAGGAAAAATAAAATGTTGTATTTTATAGAAATCCAACTCAAAACAACCGATTTATACATTTGATTCCTTTCATCCTCTGCATCGGGAAACAGTTGCCTTCAATTCATCAACACACAGACTTATAAATATTCAGACTGATATAAAACAGTTTTACCAATAACAGTGATGCAGCATAAACCAGATTATGTTCAACAGACAAAAATAACAACAGATTCGTAACAATAAATCAGTTGAGAAGACGGACACTACTAACTAAAAAGTAACACAAATAAATAAATTAACTAAACAATTTTAACACGTGAAGCTGAACGAGAAACGTGTTATTGACGTCCCTCCCACCCACTCATACACATACAGTGATAATGGTATAAGTAATAAAGGTACAACCTAAAAATGTTAACAAAATTTAAAAAAAAACAGCAAATAATATGAATGGATACACAACTGAAATTGTTGAACTTTAGTTAAAAATCAATATAACAAAAAGATGTAACTTTAAAGAAAAACGTTATGGAGAAAAGAAAACTTATGACTGGAAACAATTAACATTTATTTTTTTAATCAAATCAAGTATATAAAATATTTTAAAGACTTACAAATTTCAAATTAGCTTCGAACCCAAATATAAAAAATAAAAACATAATAGAAAATCCGAAATCAAGACATATCAGAAATTTAAAAATTAACTATAGTTGCCGTGAACTTGTATTGGCCAAACAAGAATAAAATTTAAAATCCTATATAAAACGTCAAGGAAATTTTGAAAGGAACGGATTGAAAAATCAACAATTGCTAAACATGGCTACAGTTTAAAAACAGGCTAAAAAAGTTCATAGTTTTTCATCCTTTGAAATAATAAAAGAGGGTCAACGTTTTCAGTATCCATACGTATTGGAAACAAAATATTTATACGTATGGTTACTGACGTATTAATATTATACTTATTTATATTTTTCGTTATAATATTAATAGAAAAATTAATTAATAATGATCAACCAAAAACACAACATCATCCTTTTCTGTAATAATATAAAATATAAATTAGCCATATTAGAGTTTATTTTCATTTATGTAAAACATATGTTTAATTTTTAATTTTTTGGAACTCTTAATATTGTATTAGTTTATGTAAGTGTTTCAAAATGATTACTTTGTAATCCTAAGGCTCCATGAATAAACTGTTCTTTTTTTGGATTGTTTCATTATCTACATCGATTTAAAACTAATAGAATATACTTAAACTATCTCAGTTTAAGGAAATGTTTGTGAATTTCACTTGGTAAAAATAAAACAATTTCTTATCAATGGAAACATTTTTTTTAATTGATGATATTGTTATAGTTATTGTTATTTGCCATAATATTGCGAAATAACTCGTGTCTACCAAATTTGTCCGTTGTCAGTTGTAACAGCTAGTATTTTCCAGGAGTTAAGAATACATCTCTGGAGATCTAAATGCCCAGTCTTTTTCTATTCTTTTTGTTAAAAAAATGTCTCTCACCAACTGACATAGGCCTAAAAGGCCTGTGCGTCAACTTTATTCAACGAGTGAAGTACCGACCGTTGCCTCAGTGGGGATTCGAACCTTAGACACCGCAGTCCGAAGCCACTGAGCCACCATGCCGGCTCACAGTCAGGATAAAAGCCGTTTGAATATAGTAAGTTTAGATAGAAACAAAATTGCTTCATTTATTTGATCAAGGTACAAAAGCTTCTACACTTTAAGGTTTGTGTTTACCTGTAGTTGTGTAGGTAACAGGGTAAACGGATATTACCAACAAGCAACAATATTTTATGACAAAAATATTATATTTAAATCAACTTGTAGTATTCTACTATTTTGGAACAACAAACCCTATTTCATTGTTAAATAAAAGTATGGTATATTAGTAGAAAAAGCTCATTATTGAGAGAGAATATGTAAATAGGACAAAATTAGTATGGAGTGTTACAAATGTTTTGCATAACACCGTTTGTATCCACACAGTCATCGGAAGACGTATCGTCGTCAGATTATCCCGTCCTCGGGCGATTAAATCCAGCTGTCCGTCTGTCAGTTGTATGATGACAACCTCTCTCCATAACATGCCATCCATTGTGTTAGATGTGATCCTACATTTTGTATCCACATAGTTATCCGAAGAAGTTTTGGTCTCAGATTATCCCGTCCTTGAGCGATTAAATCCAGCTGTCCGTCTGTCAGTTGTATGACAACCTCTCGCTATAACATACCATTAATTGTATTAGATTTTATCCTACAGTTTGTATTAACATAATTGTCTCAAGAAGAAGTATCGGCGTCAGGTTATCCCGTACTAGATAGACTATTAATGGATATGTATAGTCTATTAATCGCATTCTATTCTGCTGGAGTAGTGTTACCAGTTGAAAAATTAAATTTTCCTCCTTATATGAAAAAATGCCCCACTTTGATAGAACATTTACCTTTATTTTTTTCGTGGTTTGAAGAATCTCCATTCAATCAGGAATGCTGTCACGTACTACTGGTTGGGAAATCACATACCTTGAATTAAAACTATGTAATTTTTTAAAACTAAATGTCTACTACCGTTAATAACAAGATAGTAGGCATTTGACATTGCGCCAGGATGCTTGTAGTAGGTCCAGGAGGTAATGCTAAGAAATGTCAAGTAAGGGTCAGGATGCAGTGATTATCGCTTGATAATGTGCATTGAATGATCTCATCTTGTACTTCGTCTTAAAGTCAAAACTGTATTCAATTTGATAGTTCAAGTGTGTAATAATTAAATTACCAGTGAATGTGTAACCCACGAATCATAGGCTCTTTATACATTATCAACATTTAACTCGTGAAAAATTAAAAGTAAGCTAAAGTCAGCTAATAAATTTCTTAGTTTTCTAACCTCGATAAAGTTCAAACCGAGTGGCTCTTGAATATAAAACTGCTAGCCTCTAACATAGCAGCTCAATGGTTAGTCTCAACATTTCCCTACCTGCACGGTCTTAGGAATGCAACTAAGCACAGTACTTGTGTACAATGAGCAAACTATGGAATTTAAATAAAATAAATATTTTATCGTTTGAATGTACACTGGTTTCAATGTAGGCTGTAAATAAAGAAGACGCCTTTATAAAAACAGGTCGCCGGACATCTCCAAGCCTTAGGGTGGCCCTTAATGAAAAGTCTCGACAAGAGTACACCGTGGAGGGGAAGTAGTAGTGGGGAGACGAGCAAGAGGGGAAAATCCATATCATCAGATGTTCCTGACCACATCGTTCTTGATTACAAAAGCATGTTTAGCCTGCTCAAGAACATATGGATTTATTTATTTTAATTATTTTGTATTGTTTTATTTATTTATTAAAATAATGAACGGGTTATGACGAACATTTTTGACAGTTTTAGAACACATATTTAGAGCTTAATAACCAATTTTTAATATTTCCTTACGGAATATGCTTATCAATTTAAAGCAGGTTTAAAAGTTATTCCGAAATCACAAAATCCAAATACAAGATGCGATAGATCAGTGAGACAGCCATTTTCCACAATTTATTTAAAAATTGGTTGGTTAACTTAAGTCCATGTACATACATAATTAGCAATGTTCGTGTCCTAACTGGTAAAAGTAACGTTTATTTGTGTGATAGTCAATACAACAGCTAGTCAAACTCAACATACAAATCCTCATTAGTTTTTTTATATGTAGTATATACAGTTTTGTATAGCAGCGTCCCACATAAAGCAGGAAACCTTTTGGCCAAATCAACTTGACTATTCATGCGATACTTCAGGGATTTATAATTATGAACATGTACAGTATTTTTAAAGATTGTAAGAAAAAGTAGTTGTATGTTAATTTATTACGGTATATAATATTTTGTGATAGTATAATATATGAAACTGTTTTAAGTGAGCTTCACATCACTAAATTAATTTGTGTTTTTTATTTATTACTTACTGATTATGAGCATTTTAAGTACATCTTATTAAATTAAAAATATAAAAACAAATAAATAACCATGATATGGACAAATACATATAATTTTTGGAAAAATTAATTATCACTTAAAAAATCTTTTTAAGTAAATATGAAATATCTTAATTTAAATATTAATATATATTTAAAATATTATTCTTTTGTGAATCCCTCTGGTCTGAGGAAGGTGAGCGTGGTTCACCGAAATCGATCACCATAATATTTGTGCATTTTGTACTTGTATTGAATATATTTGTGCATTTTGTGCTTATTTTGTAATATATTTGTGTTGTGTGACGTTTACTTAACAGTATTTATAGTAAATAATATAATCTAGATAATATTAAAAATGAATTTCTGTGTAAGAATACTTAACTAGCAATCAATAGTTGAATACTTGAAAACAGATATGTAGATTCAATGTACTACTTTACTGAATCATGAAATATTTTCTCTATTAATATATGTAGCTTAATTCACGTTCTTTCTTTTCCAATTTTTTTCTGTGTGTACTAAACTAGCTCCTCACTACAGAAATATGCCCAGTTAATCTAGTAATATGTTCTTTTTGACTTGTTTTACTTTATTAATGCTCCCTTACTTCTCTTTTTAACTCATTTCCAAGTTTAGTCAAAGTAATTGTTTTCCTATTTAGATGGTATAGTACACTTAATGTTCATTATTAGGTTTTACTTGGGTAACATGACTTGTAATTGTATGAATTCTTTAGTATAATGTTGAATTTTTTGTTAATTCTGTTTAAATTTTAATTTATTATTGTTTTATATTTGAATATAATTTTTAATCTAATAATTGTTTTCTATTTACTGTTATATTTTCATTGTTTGGGTATATGTGTTTGTTTGGTATCGATTGTGATTTACTACCTATGGGTTTTTTAAGTTGTGTTTTTAAATATTATGATTGTCTAATGTGTACTATGCTAATCAAACTGGGTTTCGTATATAGGAAAATTGGTTTTATTTAATGTGTTAACCCCGAAGATAAATAAAAAGAACATGTTTTAATTAAGACGAAACTCCATGATTTTTGGTAATTGATTGTTATGTTATAAACAATTATCAAGAACGGATCCGAGAAGGAAGTAGCTCACCAATTTATCATAAATATCATTTGTAGGATGCTCAGAAGTTTCGCAATAACCTCTGGCGGAGTTTGCCATCCACTCGGAGGGATGCAGCCACAATATGAACCACCGCTAATACCAGCAAAGTTCCTACTTTTATTTATCTTTATTTCAACTTGAAAGTTCTTAATTTAATTTCTTTACATCAAATTAATACTAAGATTTAATTACATATATATTGCTCCGCTGGCCCCAGTGGTACTGTAAAATTATTTCATTGGTGTATCAAGGTGTGAGAACTTCATACATCGTGTTATAACACATTAATACATTAATAAATAAGAACAGTACTCTCCCATTATTTCGAGATTCTAGGTTGAAATGTATGTGTATTTTTAAGATGGCTCACTTTAATATAAATTATTTTCATTAATTCTAAATGAAAATATATATATACTGGGTGATTCTAAACTATACGGCAATCTCTTGGGAACTCATTCTATAGATAAAAATAAGAAAAAACTTCACATAAACATATGCTGAAAATGCTTCATTAGCACTATTCCTCAACACATTATATTTCTCTTTAATAAATTACAAAGTAAATTAAATATCACCCAGTTTATTACTATATGCTTCATTAACAGAAAAAAGATTTCCACAACCATTTCCTACGAAATATTCAAAAATAAGATTAAGTTCTTATACATATTTATCAACAATTGAAGTTTTTATTCAAATTTATTAATTTTCAAGATTTAAGAATATTTTTCATTACTTAGTAACGTTTTTTTTACATTTTAGGGATAGTCCTACAGATCGAGTAAAAATTAGGATTCTTAAAGTAAATCTTAGTTAATGATTTTTTTTCAATACAACGCATACAGTGTTTCAAATATATGCCTAAAACATCATCATAATTAGTCAATGGACTACAGAAAATATTAAAGGACCTCTCCTTACAGATAAATAGTACCTCCTCTTCATATCGAGGACTTGTTTGATACAGGATTTAAGTACTATTTCAGAAATGTCTGGAACATTTCAGATAAAATTGACAGTGTAATAATGTCTTTTTCAAATTTAAAAGCAAAATTTATGATTGAAACTTGGTTTATGATGATGATTCATATACAATAACATAAGAGGAATTAAAACTTTAATTTAATTTGTTCTCTAAATAACTTTATGAATGGCTCTTGAGTCCTTTCATGAAGGATTTACCTAATCTTAATTGTTCCAGCTGTTTACACATCTTGAGATCTTTTGTGTTGTCTTGGTTCACTTATTTTTGTTACAATCCTATTGTATTTTCTGTTGTATAAAAACATACAAACACCAAATGGGTGTGACGGTTATTAAAAATAAAATGTGCTAAACACATTCTTTCTATTACTAATTCTGCTAATTACCCAAGTTCATATTGCAATAGGTCGATTTACAAGTTTATAAATAACTTGTTACTGTGTTGAAGAAGCTCGTGGGAATAAATATCAATTGTTTACCTTTTAATTCGTACTTGCAACGTTATGGAGTAAGTTGTAGTTATAACTACTATCGTTTAACTGAGTCGTTTGTGTCGAGTTATTTGCTGCTGTTAATAATCTCTATTCAAACACATGTAAAGTAAAAATTAGTTTAAGTGAGAATGAATATTTATAGGCTAATACCAATTTCAGTCGTCAGTCATTGCAAAGTGCTCTGTGGTCTGCACTGATACACATTATTACCTATTACTCTGTGGAAGTAATAAACTGTAATATATTTCAGGGTAAACGACCTTTAGATGGTTTATACGATGAGCTATTTGACCAAACTGAAAAGCATTTGTTAGACCACTACATTTTTACATTAACTGTATGAAAAAGGTTCTGTTCATCTACAAAAGAGGTAATAAGTTTAAATTTTTTATCTTCTTTAAAATAAGTGATTCTAAATATTAACGAGTTTTCAAGTATTTATTAATTTACGTTAAAGCATCAATTGTACATTTGAGCACAATTTAAATAAACTAATCTATTACAATTATATCACTGGTTTAGTATAATAATATCTAATATATAAAATTCTCGTGTCACAGTGTTTGTCTGCAAACTCCTCCGGAACGACTTCACCGATCGTTATGAAATTTGGTGTGTAAATTCTGTAGGTATGCGAATCGGACGTAAACTATTTCCCGTTTCGAAATTCTTATCCGTTTCAATATGGCGGACGAATTCCGAACACACTGCATATAATACTATATTCTCGGAGTTTGGGCTCTACAGAGCATTTGGATGTCAAGTTAAATCACATGTTTTTATTATTTGTAATTTAATATTTATAAACAAAACAAAGACAGCTGTTATTATATTGCTAAGAAGTTATTATTCAGGTTTTGTAATGTAGTTAGTGGTTCACTAATTTTGAAATTTATGGTTAAGTATTTTAGTTTAATCTGTGTTTTTACAGTGAACAATGCCAGCAAGGCGAAGAGGGTCAAATTTGGGCCGTCGAACGGCTGGAGCTATACAAAGGCGAAATCTAAGAGCCCAAAGGACAGACGTCCAAATTCAACAGGAAAATGAAGTTGTGCGCGTGAACATGTCGCAATTGCGCGCATCACAGTCACAAGATGATCGCGCTGAAAGAAATGAAGAAAGACGACTACAACAAAGACAAGCGCGTCGATACGTAGTTGAAGCACGCAGAGAAAATGACATACGACGACAACAAGTGCATCGAGCTTTTATATCGCATACATTCCGTCGTCTAGCATTTGAGTATGAACCCGACGTTAAATATTTTGATCATTCCAAAGTGGCGATTGGTGATATGGACAATGAATGTGCGAATTGTAAGGCGCTTAAATTAAAAAATGAGCCAGCCGGGATGTGTTGCGCCACAGGTAAAGTGCAACTACCAGTAATTGAATCATCACCTGAACCATTGAAAGGTTTACTTAATGGTACGCATCCTGATTCTAACATGTTCCTGAAATCAATTAGAACATTCAATTCATGTTTTCAAATGACATCGTTCGGAGCAACAGAAATAGTTAACAATAATGCTGCAAATGGTCAACAATTTAATACAACGTTCAAAATCAAAGGCCAAATTTACCACAAAGTAGGCTCATTGCTTCCTATGCCAAATGAACCACATAAATTTTTACAAATTTACTTTATGGGTGGCGAGGACACCGAAAGCGCGCTAGCCAATCGCGTGGATGCACGTTTAAAATACAATAACCTTAATTCACAATTTGCCAGACGTATTCTCGGCGAGCTGGACGATTTATTGAATGAGCACAATGAATTGTTGAAATTGTTCAAATCACACATGCACAAATTGCAAAGCGACAATCACGCAATTATCATCAATCCTGATAAAACACCATCTGGAGAGCACATTCGTAGATTCAATGCACCTGTTGTTGACGACGTTGCTGGAATTATGGTTGGCGACCGTACAGCTAAGCGTGAAATTGTTATTCGCAAAAGAAATAACAATCTTGAGTTCATTGCTGATACACACCGTTCATACGACGCTCTACAATATCCACTAATGTTTTATAAGGGACAAGACGGATATTACATAGATATTAAACAAAAAGATCCCGCTACAGGAGCCGAAACAAACAAGAAAGTTAGCTCGAAGGATTTTTATGCGTATCATCTGATGATTAGACGCGATCATGACAACGTCATTCTACGGTGCCGTGAACTTTGCCAACAATTCATGGTCGACATGTACGTGAAAATAGAAAACGAACGACTACGATACTTACGATTTAATCAAAAGAAGCTGCGTGCTGAAGAATATATTCACTTGAGAGACGCTATTGTGAACAACGCCGACACAGCCGAAATTGGTAACTCCGTCATTCTACCATCAACGTATATAGGAAGTCCACGTCACATGCAAGAATATATCCAGGATGCTATGACTTTCGTCCGCAAATACGGACGACCATGTTTATTTATAACTTTTACATGTAATCCGAAATGGCCTGAGATTACAAATTTATTATTGCCAGGACAAAATGCAATACATCGTCATGACATTACAGCCCGTGTCTTTAAACAAAAGTTAAAGTCTTTAATGAGTTTCATTACAAAGTTACACGTATTCGGCCCTACACGTTGCTGGATGTATTCGGTAGAATGGCAGAAACGAGGATTACCTCATGCCCACATTTTGGTTTGGCTAATCGACAAAATACGTCCTGAAGAAATAGATAGTATAATTTCTGCAGAAATTCCAGATCGGTCAACAGATCAATTACTGTTTGATATTGTGACAACTAACATGATTCATGGCCCATGCGGTGACCTGAATCGTTCTTCGCCTTGCATGGCTGATGGAAAATGTATAAAGAGTTTTCCAAAAAATTTCAATAACGAGACAATTACAAATGTCGACGGATATCCATTATATCGTCGAAGAAATACTGAAAATGGAGGGCAATCATTTTCAAAATATGTGAACAGAGCAGAAATTGACATTGACAATCGTTGGGTGGTCCCATATTCACCTCTGCTGTGTAAAACATTCAATGCTCATATTAATGTTGAGTTCTGCAGTTCGGTAAAGAGCATAAAATACATTTGCAAGTATGTAAATAAAGGAAGTGATATGGCTGTGTTTAGTATTGAAAATACCAATGCGACTGCTCCTCCAGTAAATAACACTGATGAAATAACTCTCTACCAAATTGGCCGGTATATCAGCTCTAATGAAGCTGTTTGGCATATCTTTGGTTTCCAAATTCATGAAAGGGATCCAGCAGTCATTCATTTAGCCGTCCATCTTGAAAACGGCCAGCGTGTATTTTTCACAAACGAAACAGCGATCGATCGTGCAATGAATCCACCGAAAACTACTCTCACAGAGTTTTTTCTATTGTGTAATCGTGCTGATGCTATTGGTGCTTTTGCAAGAACACTACTCTATTCAGAAGTACCACACTATTTCACATGGAATCAAACAAAAACATGGATACCCCGCAAGCAAGGCACCCCAGTTGATGGATACCCCGGTTTATTCAAATCAAACACCTTGGGGCGAGTATTTACAGTCAATCCAAGGCAGACTGAGTGTTTTTATTTGCGACTATTGTTGGTTAATGTAACCGGCCCATTATCATTTCAAGATATACGTACAATTAATGGACAACAGTGTGCAACTTATAAAGATGCATGTCTTGCGCTAGGCTTGCTGGAAGATGACAACCAGTGGGACTATATGCTTACGGAAGCAGCATTGAACTGTACAGCAATACAAATTCGGCTACTATTTGCTATAGTGTTGACTACATGTTTCCCAGCCCGAGCTGAAACGTTGTGGGATTATCACAAAGATTCAATGACTGAAGATATATTGCATCGGCATCGTACACGGTACAACGATCTAACAATACAATTCAGTGACGCTATGTACAATGAAGCACTTATTGCTATCGAGGATCTTTGCTTTGTGATTTCCAATTTACCACTCAGCCATTTCGGTATGCATTCGCCAAATCGATGTGCACATGATTTAATGAACAATGAGATGAATCGTGAACTACAATACAATACTAGAGAGATGGAAGCGATTGTTAATCTCAATGTCCCACTACTTAATCAAGAACAAAGAAGCATTTACGACCGTATTATGACAGCAGTTTCGGCAGAACAAGGTGGATTCTTTTTTTTTGGATGCTCCAGGTGGGACTGGAAAAACATTCTTAATTTCACTAATTCTCTCCAAAGTACGATCAACTAATGGTATTGCATTGGCCGTAGCTTCATCTGGCATTGCAGCTACGTTATTGGATGGAGGCAGAACAGCTCATTCAGCATTTAAGCTGCCATTAAATATTCAAAACAATCCAGACGCAGTGTGCAACATAAAAAAACAATCATCAATGTCCACAGTATTAAAACATTGTAAAATTATTATCTGGGATGAGTGCACTATGGCACATAAACACTCACTTGAGGCGTTAAACAGAACTTTAAAAGACATAAAAAACAACGACAAACTATTTGGAGGCACTCTGTTACTCCTGTCAGGTGATTTCAGACAAACACTTCCCGTAATTCCACGTTCAACATACGCTGATGAGATTAATGCTTGCTTGAAATCATCAACACTGTGGCGTAATGTTGAAATATTACATCTGAAAGTAAATATGCGCATATTACTGCTTCAAGATCCATCCGCTGAAAACTTCTCAAAACAACTGCTAGATATTGGCAATGGAAAAGTAGATCTACATGAAAATACTCAATTCATTAAATTGCCGGCCAATTTCTGCACCGTCGTTAATTCACAAATTGCTCTAATTGAAAATATATTTCCCAATATACAAACACAATACATGAACCATGAGTGGCTAGCAGAAAGAGCAATTCTGGCATCTAAAAATGTGGACGTTAACGATATGAATTTCAACATACAACAGTTGTTGCCAGGGGATTTGGTGTCATACAAATCTATTGATACTGTTTGCGATGCCAACGAAGCTGTAAATTATCCCTCCGAATTTTTGAACTCATTAGATTTGCCAGGCATGCCACCGCACCTTTTACAACTAAAGGTTGGATCTCCAGTTATTTTGCTTCGCAATTTGAACCCACCAAAGCTGTGTAATGGCACAAGATTAGTTATTAAAACATTAATGAAAAATGTTGTCGAAGCCACCATTTTGAATGGCAAGTTCCAAGGGGAAGATGTATTACTGCCACGAATCCCTATTATTCCAACAGATGTGCCAATTGAATTCAAACGGGTTCAATTTCCAATCAAATTGGCATTTTCAATGACAATCAATAAGTCCCAAGGGCAAACATTGTCGGTTTGTGGATTAGATTTGGCCACACCGTGTTTTTCACACGGCCAATTATACGTGGCGTGTTCTCGAGTGGGCAAACCATCCAGTTTGTTTGTTTTTGCTAAAGATGGACTCACTAAAAATATCGTACACTCCATTGCACTAAGAAACTGATAATGTTTATTTTTCATTGTCTTAATTTGTTGTTTATATTAAATTTTGATAATTATTTGAATTGCAATTATTATTTGAAAATTATATTTTGATATTTTATTATTTTGTACAGTTCGGCATGATTAAATTTGCTAAATTACCTTTCAATCATAAATCAACATCCCCAAACACTTACTCTATCTTTTTGACTATCAAAATATTCACTACAACTAAATTAACAACGACTAATGTTTAATAAATTCAATACACATACAACATGATGTTCTTTCCATCGGTCTGTCTTAGGGGAAACCTATAACTTAGGCGATACGAAGTTCGCCGGGTCAGCTAGTTAAACCATAAAGACAAAATAGTTCATTTTAGAATAGTTAAGGGTGCATTACAAATTAGGGGTGTAAATGCCTTTCCTCTTGGAGGGGAAAAGAGGAAGATACAGGTTTCCAACATGTTGACTAGAAAAAATACTTTTACGGAGGCTGAGATGAAACGACAATAATTTGCTAAATAGCAATACATACAAACTTAAAGAATAGACGCATCATAAATACATTTTATAGGAAAACTTAAATATCAATTATACGTATGTAACTGGAATGGATACGAACAAAAACCTCTTTATAGGTAAAACAGAAAAGCATCATACATTAATGTGAATAATTTTACAGAAAAATTAATAAGCACAAGATCAATACAAGAAGTGAAGTGAATAAAAACTAGCATTGCAAATACTAGGGATTTCTTAAGTAAATGCTAGGTTTAGTGTGATTAAAGCAGCTAGCATTTGCTAGGAGTAGTAAGCGCTAGAATTTTCCCGGACGGCTAGTAAATATTTAAAAATTGGTGTAAATAAAGTTTGTGTAGTATATTGTTCTCTAGCATATGCTAGGATATTTTTAAGCGTGGTCTGAGACATGTTAGACGTTTACCTAGCATTTACTACCTATGGTGTTCAGTGTAAAGTTGGTTGTTGATCATGGCTGAGTTTATACCCATTCGTCAACGTAAAATTTATTCAGTTCGTAGTGGAATAAACTAACGTACTTGTAAATAAATGTTAAGGTTTGATAGTCAGAGTGTTGATTTCCTTGCCGCAGAGTTTCTGGAAGAAAGTGATACTCGTGGCGGTGCCATTTCTATAAGGCAGCAAATAGAAATATTTCTGCGGTTTACGGGTGATCCTGGCTTACAGTCTGGTGTGGAGCAAGATGTGGGCGTTCATTGTACTACTGCTAACAAAACTATAGGCTACGTAATGAGTCGAATTGTTGAAAAATCACATAATTGTATCAGTTTTCCAGCTACAGTTGCAGAAATGAACGAGGCTAAATTGTTTTGTCAACTGTAATCGGGGCCCTAGACTGTACACAAGTCGAGATAAAAAACCCGGGCTGTAAGGTGATGAATACACTTGCAGAAAAGAGTATCTTAGTATTAATGTCCAGGCAACATGTGACGCATTGGAACAGTTTACAAGTGTCAGTGCTGAGAGGCCAGGCAGTGTCCATGACAGAAGAGTCTGGAGGAATAGTCATGTCAGGGACGTCGTGTCGCAATATGATGGAACAGTGTGTCTTTTAGGTGATTCATCTTTTAGGATACGGGTTATTGCCGTGTTTGATGACACTATTTAAACCTCCGCAAACTCATCAATAAAGGCAGTACAATCTGACCCATGCAAGAGAAAGGGTTATAATAGAAAGGTGTTAAAAAGGAGATTTCCAATTCTGGGTATAAGAGTTGCATTAAAAAACATTCCACAAGTGGTCGTTAGTTGCGCTGTGCTACACAACATAGCCAAGCATCTGAAGGATGACTTTGATTATGGGGAGCTGGATATTGTCCCAGATGAAGACGACAATGAATATCCGGTGGTTTGTTATGAAAATCCCGAAACAACATTAAGAGGCTAAGACAAACGTGCTAAATGATGGCATTTTTTAATAACCAATGAACAAATTTTGTTCTATTTCAACTAAGGTTTCAAATCGTACGTATTAACATATATAAACCAATTGAACGTATTTGTATAATTTTAATTACCGAAGGGCGTATATGTACGCTATTTTATAAAAAAATTACGTTGCGTGATTGTATGTATTTCTTTTAACTGTACACATTTATTTATTTTTAATTTTTTGTTTTTTTAATTCGGAAATTACAAGTTTGTTTACAGTTCTATACATACGATGGAGAATATAGCTTATAATTTAAAGCTTATTGTTATCTTAAAGGTAGGCTATTGTACCACCATAAAAGTATGATATTCATCAATATTAAAATCAGTTTGAGTTGACTTTTTAACTCTTACCTTTAAATGTTTTCCAACTGATTGCCTCTCCAGTTTAATTTTATTACGCTTAAATTGTTGCAACAATACAATCATTTGTAATTGCGATGTGGACAGATCTTTCGTTTCATCTGCTTCATAACTCGAAACAGTTTTTTTTTTCGTTTTTTCTAAATTTATTTATTAGACAGTCTGCACCTGAGCTGTCTGGTTTTTTGGTCACTTGGCTTGTAAAGCCTAGCATATGCTAGTTAATTTACTGCCCCAAGTAAGTGCTTGGATTTTCCCAGACTGAACTAGTATTTCCTTCAAATCTTTATTCACAGCGATTAGACCAAATACTTACTAGACCTAGCATATGCTAGGTAGAAAGCACTAGTTTTTAAGTAAAGTAAGTATGCAGCAAAACCAGTATGTATGCGCGATACAGTATACAGTACTACAACAGCTAAGTTACAGCACAAAACCAGTATGTATGCGCGACACAATATACAGTACTACAACAGCTAAGTGACAGCACAAAACCAGTATGTATGTGCGATACAATATACAGTACTACAACAGCTAAGTAACAGCACAAAACCAGTATGTATGCGCGATACAATATACAGTACTACAACAGCTAAGTGACAGCACAAAACCAGTATGTATGCGCGATACAATATACAGTACTACAACAGCTAAGTGACAGCACAAAAACAGTATTTATGCGCGATACAATATACAGTACTACAACAGCTAAGTGACAGCACAAAAACAGTATTTATGCGCGATACAATATACAGTACTACAACAGCTAAGTAACAGCACAAAACCAGTATGTATGCGCGATACAATATACAGTACTACAACAGCTAAGTGACAGCACAAAACCAGTATGTATGCGCGATACAATATACAGTACTACAACAGCTAAGTGACAGCACAAAACCAGTATGTATGCGCGACACAATATACAGTACTACAACAGCTAAGTGACAGCACAAAACCAGTATGTATGCGCCATACAATCTACTACAACAGCTAAGTGACAGCACAAAACCAGTATGTATGTGCCATACAATATACTACAACAGCTAAGTGACAGCACAAAACCAGTATGTATGCGCCATACAATATACTGTACTACAACAGCTAAGTACAGCACAAAATCAGTATGTATGCGCGATACAATCTACTAAAACAGCTAAGTGACAGCACAAAACCAGTATGTATGCGCCATACAATCTACTACAACAGCTAAGTGACAGCACAAAACCAGTATGTATGTGCCATACAATATACTACAACAGCTAAGTGACAGCACAAAACCAGTATGTATGCGCCATACAATATACTGTACTACAACAGCTAAGTACAGCACAAAATCAGTATGTATGCGCGATACAATCTACTAAAACAGCTAAGTGACAGCACAAAACCAGTATGTATGCGCCATACAATCTACTACAACAGCTAAGTGACAGCACAAAACCAGTATGTATGTGCCATACAATATACTACAACAGCTAAGTGACAGCACAAAACCAGTATGTATGTGCCATACAATATACTACAACAGCTAAGTGACACCACAAAACTAGTATGTATGCGCCATACTATATAATACAACAGCTAAGTGACAGCACAAAACCAAAATAAATATTAAAAGAATTGTATACAATGTAATATTATGCTTATAGACTGTTATATTATGAACATTGAAACCTAGTGAAAGGGCTCGAAAGAAACAAAAAACACAAAATTGCAAAATAGTCGCAGTGGCAAGCTCTTGCTGCGACCAATTAAAAATGATTTGGTTGTTATTTCTTAGCAATGCTCGCTTTGTACAAATAAGCTTTTATGTTTTAAAAACTGGAGCTGACAAATTGAAAAGCTCAGTAATAATATTAATTGAAATATTTTCACTCAACAGATCCTGAGGATAATAAAAGATCTGGGTAGGGTTTCCAAATTTGGATAATGATTTTTTCCTTAAAAAAGCTAGATTACGAAAATGTTTAGTACAGAAAAATCTATTCATTGCCAGAGAGCCACTTATTTTTTAAGGATGTATAAAGTATATCAAACTTATATTCAAAAATACAAAGTATTTAAAAACAACATTAAAAAGAATAAATAAATTAAACAATACATATAAAATAGATTAAACTTAAAAAATAGAAATAAAAACATAATAAGGTAATACAAAAAAATAAAAGTGTTCCAAATTTGTTTTCCTAAAACGAAGCAGAAAAAATGAACTGTTTGTCCAACATTAGTCGATGAGATTTATTACTTTGGAACTATGCTTTGAAAATTTTATTAAAACCACCCCAGTCGTCCACTGAAGTGGATGAAAGTTTTACGTAATGAAACTCCATTTAATTAGGCATAGAAACTTAAGTTCACTTCTTTAAGCAATAAAATCTTGTGATAGTCTTATGAAATGAATCTATCACACATAAAAATAAAATAATAAGAGCCATATATTAGTATAACCCAACTAAATGGCTCTTAATTTGATTTAGTTTTTAATTTAAGTGATACGAAATCACTTATTTTTAAACCTATTACAACAAATTTACTTAGCTCCAAATAGCTTAATGTATGAATAGAATATTTGTAGAATGTTGGTATATGTAGAAATATATTGCTGTACAGTTTTATACAATATATATTGTTGGCATACACCCAACTGTATATAATGTATGTTTTATATATAAACAATACAAGAAGACTCATCCATCCTCCCATCGTAATCATAGGACATGACATCAACTTTGTTTCCGATCGGTCATGTCTGTTTACAATTCGGATAACCGTACGTTTAGATCATCTACTAATTAATTTATCGATCAACACTAACGTACGTGAAATGACTGAAACTGGACATGACAATTAGGGGGTGGGAGTTTGTTTGTGAAGTGAGACTGGTGGAAGAGAAACGTCGTGGTGGATAGGTCATCAAAATCCTGGTGGAGGGGAGTGTGTCAGGAAATAGAATAAACATTGTATGGGCATTTGAAGAATAGAAGGCTATAAAAGTAGTGGTAGGTGAGGTTGGTGGAAGGGAATGAACGTTGTTAGGGAGTTTGATTGATGGGAGGTCATAAAAATAGTGGTGGGTGAGGTTTATGGAAGGGAATGAACGTTGTTAGGGAGTTTGATTGATGGGAGGTCATAAAAGTAGTGGTGTGTGAGGTTGATGGAAGGGAATGAACGTTGTTAGGGAGTCTGATTGATGGGAGGTCATAAAAGTAGTGGTGTGTGAGGTTGATGGAAGGGAATGAATGTTGTTAGGGAGTTTTATTGATGGGAGGTCATAAAAGTAGTGGTGGGTGAGGTTGGTGGAAAGGAATGAACGTTGTTAGGGAGTTTGATTGATAGGAGGTCATAAAAGTAGTGGTGAGTGAAGTTGGTGGAAGAGAATGAACATTGTTAGGGAGTTTGATTGATGGGAGGTCATAAAAGTAGTGGTCGGTGAGGTTGGTGGAAAGGAATGAACGTTGTTAGGGAGTTTGATTGATGGGAGGTCATAAAAGTAGTGGTGTGTGAGGTTGATGGAAGGGAATGAACGTTGTTAGGGAGTTTGATTGATGGGAGGTCATAAAAGTAGTGGTCAGTGAGGTTGGTGGAAAGGAATGAACGTTCTTAGGGAGTTTGATTGATGAGAGATCATAAAAGTAGTGGAGAGTGAAGTTGGTGGAAGGGAATGAAAATTGTTAGGGAGTTTGATTGATGGGAGTTCATAAAAGTAGTGTGTCGTGAGGGAGCCCATGTACCGTACGAGCAATTGTTGTTTAAAGGATAATGAAAGTCATTCTTAATATGTCGTGTCATATTGGTTTTGCACTAATATTACTGGGTATTTTTCGGAATTTCCCCGCATATGGTAAATATTGCCTATCAAGTCTAAGAACTAAACTAAACTTACAAACAGTGTACTTTTGATATTGGTCACGTGGCTTTTACCTAAAAGAAAATAATGTGTCATCACTTTAACAATCAATCGGCGGCTTCAGGTATTTAGGTTAGGTTTGGGTGTAAGCCACGTGTGTTGTAAGCCAAGATGTGAAAGTGTTTCAATACTTTTTTTCCACTCAGTTTATACAGGGTGATTAAAAACTACACGCTTTTTCGGTAGTTATGAACTACTTGCTACTTCTTACCATCAATACTGCTACAAAACTACGTGGGACACTCTTATTTTAGAATATAAACTCATTCGAAGATATTAAAAGGCGAAGATTTTATGGTCTTTAAAATCAAACGCCAATGAAAAACACTTCGATTTTGTGACTGTTATTTGGGCTACCGCAAGTGTAATTGGTTAGTGATATTATTTGAACATACCTTTAGTAAATCCATATTTTGTACTGTAAAAGAACTTTTTAAGAAAATATATAACTATTTAATATGTTTTGACATTGCTTCAAAAACCGATAATAGCGTAATACGTTTAAAGTTGACAATTTTCAAGGAAAATTCCTTTGGTTTAAATGTTTTGTTTAAAACACTAAATATTTGCTAACACTACTACTTGCTAAAATACTAAATATTGTAAGCTGGAAGGACAACAACTTAGTCGACATTTTAGCTAACAGTGAAGTGCTAGAAACAAAACTGTGTTTCAGTAGATTGTCAAAGGTAAGGGAAAAATAAAGGTTCAGCAGTCGAGCAACATCGAGCGTGCCTGTCCGCTGAAAGATTTCATCCTTGCACGCAGCTCACCTGTCCGATCACTGGTGATGTCACCGTTAAACCATTGGTTTCCGGGTTGAAGAGGGCTTCTTAGCCCTAACTTCACGTGGTAAAATAAGACATCCTTAATTTTTTTCATAATTTTTGTTGGTGGAATAGTTGACAATATGGACTGGTCCATCGACTCGTATAGAAACTAAATGACTTAAAGAAAGAATTCGCACATCCCTCTTTTGTGAAGCTCATTGATACAATGGTCAATGTTCATATACTGTTCACCATAGGGATATTTTATCACAAGATCTCCCTGTCTAGAATTCATCAGAATTGTTTCCCAAACTTATATTTCCATTACTTCTCTTTCCAATCCAAAGAATGTGGAAGAGCAGCGATGACCAAAGTGGAAGAGTGTTGGCAGCTGTAAGGTTAGATCGTGAACATCATATTGAAAAAAGCAACAGAAGGTACACAGTGCAAAAGGTAAAAATGTAGGAAAACAGTGCTCCAAATGCAATGTTGATCTTCACGGTGAATGTTTTTGGAGTGGCACAAGAAAATACAGACTTTCTGTTCATGTTGGGAATCGGTTTACCTATACCATGAATATTTAAATATATGTTTTCTATTTTTTGCTTTTATAGTAAAAAAATAACTTGGACGATCTTATTAAAGTTGTTTTGTTTTTCCACGAACACCCTCATCCCATTGTGACTCATAATAAAACAATACAAAAAATATATGCAAAATACACTAAATGTAGTTAAAACTATAGCAAAAATTATCGTGTGTTTCGATGTATGCCAATAACAAAAACATATGATTTAAAACTTTGACAGATAATGGTTACTAACCGATTGAAAGTACAATTATTAATATTCAATAACTACACCTATTCAGCTGTTGTTAACAATCAATGAACAGAAGTAAAGGTTCTGATTTATTTTATCTTATATTATAAAACGAGCAAGGAATTGTATGTATGTATGTATGTACCTATTTCCAGTCATTTTATTTAAAAAACGGCTCTACCGATTTTCTTCGTACTTTGTCTATAAAAGGTTTTTTACCTCAGGAATCCAATGGATTTGGTGACAATTTTGAGAAAACTCATTTTCTATGAGTTTTCACGATTCCAAAAGTAAATGGGTGGGCGGGTGGGTCAATACCACTGTTTAATGTTTACTATTTACTATTTCAACATGTGAGTTATGATTTTAATTTATTTTTTAAATAACACATGTTTTTCTGAATCTGTTAAAATGTAAACAAACCAAATATTATTGTATTTTTCTTACCTATGTCTAATATACACAATTCAGTTATTCTCGAACTTTATTTCATTTTTATTATAATTTCAACGCACCGCAACGCATATTTATGGTCCTTCGAGCCGGATTACAGAAAGTAAGATAAATTTACAGTTCATTGATAACTTCAGTTCAGTGTATTTTAACTTTTTCTTAGATGCCAGGCGGACGTCCTCCAAAACGACGCAAGTTTAATTTTAATAAAAATGAGCCACCAATACCGAATTTAAATGAATCTCAAGATACTGAAACATGCTATGAAGCTGAAATTGAAAATACAGATCTTGATTCAAACAGTGAAACAAATCTTATGACTTGTAATAATACTTTGCAAAAAACTTCTACAAATAATTCTGGAAATACCTTACAAACTTCTAGCAACTTTTTTAATTACGATTTGCCATCAACCTCGGGGGTAACACCGAGGTTGATGGCAAATCGTAATTAAAAAAGTTGCTAGAAGTTTGCAAGGTATTTCCAGAATTATTTTTAGAAGTTGTTTGCAAAGTATTATTACAAGTCATAAGATTTGTTTCACTGTTTGAATCAAGATCTGTATTTTCAATTTCAGCTTCATAGCATGTTTCAGTATCTTGGGATTCATTAAAATTCGGTATTGGAAGTCAGCGATTAGACGATATGAACCCGATCGGAGATCGGCTTTCCTGGTACTTGTATTTTAACGACTTAACATGAGTTTAGCAAGAACTGTCACCACCTCATCCGGTTGGCAACTATATCATCGCAAGTTTTTTTTAAAGGGCCAAAATCAATAAGAATTGATTGTTTCAGGAACAATTAACTTCTATCAATGAAAGGCGTTCGTCATTTTTACAAAATCTGACGAAGACAAATGAATCAATTACTCGTATTATATTAATGATTATAATGTTAATACTCAATACTATTAACTAGTATTAAATTATAATATAATATTATACTGGAAATATTATAACTGTATAGTGTTATACTTAATTTTAATATTAAGAAGATACAGTAACAAAAACATTTCTTCTTAATTACTGTTTGAGGGTGCCAAAAAAGTCTTCTTAATTACTTCTTAAGGTGCTAAACTGATTCTTTCTGTAATATAACTTTAGTGATAAGCCATGTTTTTATAGATTGATACATGTAAAATTTTGTCATTTCATTGACTTTGTTCTGTAATTCTAGTGTTATCAAAATAAAGTACCTCGCTTGTCATTAATAAATGTATAGATAAGATTTAATACTTAAAGTGGTTTATATACCTGCATTCAAGTAATCCAAGTCGTTGCTTCTGCAACCGGTTTCAACTCATCATGAGAGTCATCTTCAGGCCGTACAAGGATGTAATAAAATGTGTTCGTGACGACCTTCATATGAAGTGATCACATTTTATTACATCCTTGTACGGCCTGAAGATGACTCTCATGATGAGTTGAAACCGGTTGCAGAAGCAACGACTTGGATTACTTGAATGCAGGTATATAAACCACTTTAAGTATTGAACAGTGATCCGGAGGCTAATCCCCCAAAAATGAAATAAGATTTAAGTTAAGAGTTGTAATGTTTAACTTATAACAACTTTTAGTTATTATATAAATGTTCATCAAGTACGAGTTAGTATTCCAGACACACATATCAAGTGTTGCTCCATTTCTTTGTTTTATTTGTAATTTTTCTAAATATGTATATACACTTCTCAGATTGTTTGATAAAATTAAACTTGCAAAAATATTATTAGTTGGTTTTATTGCTTTTTAGTTTTATGATCAATTTATTTATATTTTAAAGTTCTATTTGTTAGGTTAGTTGACTTTGTTTATTTTAATTCCCAATACATTGTGACGTCACTGGAGTGATCCCGTTGTTGACACACTTTTGCAGTAACAACACTCTTCCCTAAACCAATATGGACAGTCCACTACCGCCAGAATATTTATGACCATGTGTTTTCCTTTTGTTTCACGATTTTCCTGGGCCACATTCTTTCCTTACTCGCTTCGTATTCAATTATAATTTAGAACTTATTAAATGTTGGAATGAAAACATATAATGTTCTTAAAAAATTGTTTAATAAATACTATCTTCAAGTACATCGTTTTCCAACAACCTAGTTAGTAAATTCGATGAAAAGGGGCTTCTTTATTATTGCACTTGCTTATTTATTAAAGACATGCAAAAAGTGAGATTTTAACAGACACGCTCTGTTTTAAATTGCCTATGACATACTTACACTATAGGGATGTTTTTGAATAAGATGTTTGTATTTTTTATCTACTTTTACGGTAGCACAAGCTATGCCTTGGTAAATTTTTTTTTTTTTTTTTTTTTTGATTGACGACAAATATATAAGAAAGTGTAGCTCACTGTTGATGTTGGACTACTCCAAACCTTTAGACTCCTTCAATCATAAGATGATGATGGCCTAGATGCGTTATTATTGCTTTATTAGTAAAATAATAGAGTGGGTCAGATCATAATTAGAAGAAAGAAGTCAGATTACAAAGGTGGGCAGTGAAACATCAACTTCGCAAGTCAGACGTGATGGAGTGTCTCAGGGAAGCTGTCTTGGACATGTCCTATTCAACTTGTACACATCTGATTTCCCAAGTAGTGTAGACAATTATAGGGATACACATACGTACGAACTGTATAGTCATCCACAATTGTACAGCCCATACGTATGTGGATGACTGCCAGTTGCACTTCTCTTACGAACTTATTCGGTTGATGGGGCTATTATCCAGCTAAACAACAATGACCTTAAACTCAATATAGACAAGTGCAAACTCTTTCATATAGAAAAAAACTTATTAAAGCCCTATATGACAGGTGGTTGGGAGTCTTGCTATATGGAAGTTTGTCTACCTGTTCCAGCTTAAAGACCCTTGGTATCGTATTTTATAG
>JAQJVL010006902.1:0-26626 GCA_035578905.1 Stictocephala bisonia | reverse complement strand
TCAAACTCTAGTAACTACAAATGTTGCCAAACAATTCTATTTCGGGATTTAGTATATGTATTGTAGAGCTACAATTAATTTCAACACGAAACGTTTATTAGCAGAATATATCAAGAACCTTCTATTAACTTAAACAGGAAATACCTTTGAGTTGTAAAAATTTTGTAAGAAATTTACTTAAATTTAAAATAAAATATTGTATTGTCTGTACTTTACTTCAAAGAGTGGTTAATAAACTAATGACACTAAAAAAGTGAGGTAATTTATCTTATATATTCTTATATAATTTATATTGTACTAAGAATAATACAATTTATATAAATTGATTAATTAATATAATTTATAATGAGATTTGATATATATGGAATATGTTAATTTAATTTATGATTAATAAATGATTTTCATGAAGAATACTAATTTTAACACTTCATTGCCCGTACATAAACATTCCAACTAATAATATCCACAAATATTATTTAATTTAAAAATCAGTAACACAGATTTTATCTCTTTAAAGTATGATGAGAGAGATATATTCGAAATAAATATAAAGAATAAAAAAAATATTTACGGAAACTAATTGGCTCATTTTATACATATTGCCATAGAACGTTAAGAGTAAACAAGAAACTCTTAAAATAATTCAACAACTGAGATATTGTTACCAGTGGATTCTCATTCTTCCGGGATGTACACAGACTAAATTGATTTTTGTGTCTATATTTATTCTGCCTCGATTAAGTAATGCATACCAATTGTGTAGAGTACAAAAGTATATTTACCAAAAGCAAGCACTATTAAATCAATCGATGAATCAGTGATTAATTACCCTATCTAACAACAAAGCAATTACAAAATACACTGAGGATATTTAGTTTGTAGTTTAATTTAACCATCTTTTTAGTTAATTGTTTAGATATAATCTAAAATATGTGTATTAGCTTATGAGGACAGTTTCAGTTAATCTGTAGTCTTTGAGAAGCAGTTGTCAGCTTGGGTTTGTATCGTATGGTTGCGACTGGGCTTTGACAAACACATCCTTAACAGTTGTTCTGCAGCTGTCACCGTGGTTAAACCCACCAATAAACACACTAACCACTTGAATTCAGTTTCAAATCAATATGAATGTTTTAATTATATTCACAATAATACATTGAACAGTGAAAATTTAAAGGAAATTTCTGCAAGCATTAAATATGTATTTAATAAATGTATAGAACTAAATAAACAGGGAAATTATTTTTTCTTAATCTGTGAGCTTTTTTAATTGTTTTGAATTCTGGTAATATTTAGGCCTTTAATTAACTTGATTTTTCATTAATTTATAACCCCTAATCAAATTTAAAAAGTACTGAAACGTAAAAATTACTAGGCATTTTTTAGATATGTTGGAATATGTCTCTAATGGTTAAAGTATTGACTTCATTCATGAGTTTATTTTTTTTATCGTCAATAGCTCCTTTCTGAATGAGTTTGACAAAACAACAATAGAAACATTGTCTAAACAACTCTTATTCTCTTTTCTACCAGAATAACACATTCAAACTACAAAGTGAATAAACGTGTTTTGTACAGTTACTTTTACAAGATTATTGAGTTAGGAGCAGAAAGGGTGGGAAAGAAACGAAACCCTTGAGTCTGCTGTTCGTGTTATTTAAGTGACTTTGTGCCAACGATTTTCTTTTCAATCTAACCAAACAACGAAATATTTTTTGAAAATATGACTTTTGTAAATTAAGTACAAAAAATATATTCGTTAATACAAATAGTACAAATATAATTTAGATTTTATTAGAGAATTATAAATAAATTATTGTATTCATATTAACGTATTTAAATATTCTTTATTCTGTAACTAATACTTGGTAAAAGACAGTTCGTTTCATCAGTCTTGATCGTGAAAAAGTTAAATTGTTTTACTGTACCAATCTAAAGGTTACCTCAATTAACAGTTTCAGGTGGTTCGTCTACAAGTTACCCTGGAGTAGAAAGTTCCCAAGGAGTTAACTTCTTTCCGCTGATTTAACTGAACCAGATTAATTAACTTAAACTTTTTAATATTGGAAACCAGTTATGACTGATATCTTCTTTACGTCTGCACTGTGCATTATCAGTTTCTAGGTGTGACAAAAGTACGTAGAAATAAAATTTTATTTGACACATTTAAATCTCATTATTAAGCTAATTAAAAGGTAATCTTAATTTTAAGGTTATGTATACTAGAAAATGTTGTTTCAATTTCAAAAAAATTTTCTCTTTGTCCTATATTGTCAAATAAGTAATTTTGAACATCTTCGATTTTGTATATGTTAAATTCGCGTCTTGATGTTGTTAAATTTAAATTTCAAAGTGGTGTTGGTATTATTGTTGGTACTAGTGGCTCCGAGCTGTAACCCAGCTACCTGAGGTCAAAGCGTTGTGGAGATTGTAGGCGATAAAAAACCGATACGACGTTCGCTCAATGATTGAGATCGGTGTGGCCACTACTGGAGAAGTCTGTGCTAGAAGGTAGCCATAGTCCGAATGTCGTGTAGGGAAGAGAACAGAGTGTCAAGTTTGTAAATAGTTGAAAATCAGAAAATTACTATGAGGGTCGTATTCAACGTAAATTTGTAAGTTTCTCTGGTTGTTGGGCTACTATTAAATAGTGCTGTATAACGAACCATCGACCTTTGATAGTAACAAGCCTACACAGGTTTCCAACTATGTATTTTCCATTCATTTCCGGCATGAAATATGCACAATCGTGTCGGTGACTATTTGAAGGCATCAATGGAATGTTGTAATTGGCATTCCATCAAGTGTGTGTTGTGTTTATGGATTGGAAGATACAAGAGTCACATAAATGTGCTTAAATACATATAGGCCAATGATTATGCAAAATTAACGATTATACATATTTTAAATACTCGTGTTCTAGACGTTTTTATGCAATTTTGTGCGATTTTTTCTTTTTCTTTCTGGTAATTTTAAGAGTCATAAAGTAATGTGTTATTAGGTAGTATTTTTAATTTTTTAATTTATTACTTTAAATCTTTCAATTCCACTCAGTAATCTTCTTCAACTTTTAACATTAAATAGATTATTCCAATAATAACCAAATAGGTCTTCTATTATTGTCTGGAAATAATGAATTGTGTGTTTTTATTGTTATTTTAGGATATTGAGAAACTAGATTAAATTTTGTTTATCCAAAAAAGAGATTATCAAGTAAATATATTTCTATTTAAATATCATATAGCATCATTAATATATTTCCATAAACGTAAAATGTCCAGTTTTTTATTCCAACAAATAACTATAAAAAGACGCGTATGATGTAACGTGGTCTTGAAGAATCCATTAAACTAAATTTACCGTCCAAATAATACATGTTGTAGGCCAAATTTGTTCTATATAAGACTACTTTATAGCTTTTCTATCATAATTATATGTTATTAATGTGCATAATAAATAAATGGATGACTATAATTGTATAAATAGTTTATTGTTTCATTCTTCTTCTTAGAAGATTATCTCACGGTACAAAGCCTATGACCACTACAGGCTCTCCTATTAGCTCTTGAGGGTGTGGTTCTTATTAATTTGATATAACTTAAGAGTTTTAAAAATATAAATCTACTATTTTAAAGTTAAAATGTCTACTGCTAGGAAATCAATTTACACACAATTTACAATAGTTCATCCTTCAATATTACAAGATGCGAATTCATTAACTATTGTATTACATTTCTCACTTTGCTTAAGTTCATGATATACAGTCCATACAAACATATTAACCTTTATACATTCTAAATATGCCACAGAATTGAATTTGAAGAGAATGTTTCATATTTAAGTAAATTATTTGTGGCTGCTACATGGGGTAACTGCACAATATCAATATGGCATGTATTATCTTAGATTTGTTAAGAAAAGTTCAATAAATGAACTTGCAATTACCAACTAGGTCTAGCAACTGTACCGGGTCTTGGACCGGTACAGTTTCGTTTTTTTCGTCGTTGTCTGCCAGGCTGCCTGAGATTCGCTCACGCCCGGCGATCCGCTTACTTTGGTAGCCGTTGGCCCGGTTTCGTTCGTTCCGTGTTCCAGCAGCTTCGGTCCGGTTGACCGGCTTCTAGATTGTTCGAGCTGTTCGGTGGTTCTGCGGCCGTTAGTCTTGTGCTGTCTGCAGAAATGGGCAGGTCAGGCTAAAGACGCCAATACGTAAGTGTTCATTTTGTAAATTTCTAATATCTAATCACCCTTTTGGTGAGAATATTTTGTTTCAATAATATTAATCGTTCTTGCTTGTGTTTTCAGAGTTTGGTTAAATTTGTTTTCTTTGTCTAGATGTTTCTCAGACTAGGTTAACGCCATGTGCTTCAGGTTACAGTTTTACCAGTAATTGCTTTATTATATCTTGTTTTATTTTCAATTGTAATTCTGTATAATGTTTATGGAGCCTTTTTACAGTTGTAGTTACCGATATCATATTTTTGTTCATTGACCATAACCTAGCCTATCTTTAGCTTTTCATGTTATAACCTATTGCTCATGTATCCATAGCCTAGTTTTCCGTTTACCATTTTAAGTTCATATACGCAATTAATTCTTTGATATTTTGTTAAATTGTAATTTTTCTTAAATCTGAGTTTGCCAACATAATTATTCATAACCTAAAAAATAGATCTTCTACTTTTTCTAGTGTGCTAATCCTGTATAATTTTGTATGTGCCCGTTTTGTTTTGCCATGTCATGTTTAGTGGTTATGTATAATATTTGTGTTGTGATGGCTGGACTGTTTTTAATGTGCTGTGGTGTTGTCCTACAGTCCAGGGTCCTTGAGTAGGACGGTTCAACCCTCAGCCGGTCGTCCGGGCAAAGTTCTACCTACGACACTGCGAGCCTGGCCTGGGGACCATGTGATTGAGCAAGTTTGCCCCGTGCTGCCCTCTCTACTTCTTTGGGTAGAAGACTTCTGTCCTCAGGTCAGTGCGTTCCAGCTTATTTCCCGGCGGCTGAGCTGGGGGTGATTTGTGGAAAATAAATATTTATAAAAAAAGAAATAACAAAAGAAGAATGGTGGTGGAACTATTTTATTGAGGCCTAGGCCTAAAGACTGAAAGTGACAAAACAGCCATGGGGACATTGCTAGGGATATATAATTATATTGAAATTTAAGAAAGAAAAAAAAAAGAAAAGAAAACGTTGATATTTATTGTTATTTATTTAATTAGTTTATTTTATTGTTATATTTTTTAGATTTTATATTTTGTTAGGTCCCTATGGTTAAGTTATGTTATTGTTGATTATTATGTTTAGGCCTAGTGATTGTTATTTATATTTTTCGTGTAGTGTATTATTGATGTCAGGGGATAATAGAACGGTACCGTGTTATATTTTTTTTTAAATTGTTTAATTTTTTAAACTTTCACCAAAAGGGGATTATTGTGCTTTGCTTAATTTTTAATTCGGAGCTGCCCAGGGATTCCGGCTTACTCCCTGGCCCGGTGGAATCAAGGGATGTGTGGGCTAAATTGCCGGTTTAAGTGTTGTGATCCAAAAGTTCTAAATTTTCACGTTTCTTTGGGGCTTAATATTTTCTTACGTTTTGGGGTGTCTCAGGCTAAACTGCAGATAGGCCATACACCCTGTAGTTGATTAATTGTTAAATTTTGGTATTTGTAGAGTTTGTGGTATTTATAGCGTTTGTTATAATTGTGTAGTATCTTGGTAATTTTAGTGTGTTGTTATTTATTTAAGTGAAAATTTATATTGTGGCCTTCTGCCTTTTATGTTGTGGCCCTCTGCCGTTTTGATTTATTAGTATTTTCTGGTTTTCATGATAATAAAATTAGTTTTGCTCAGCTGCCGAGTGTTATTTTGACCCTCCAACTGCCACCCGTGATCCCATCGCTCGACTTGTTTTGAGCCATCCCCCCGGTTGGCACGCTTCCCAGCTTTGGTGGGGGGATGGGTCTCAATTGGTAGCAGAGCGTGGTTGCCTAAAAAAAAAAAAAAAAAAAAAAAAAAAAAAAAAAAAAAAAAAAAAAAAAAAAAAAATCTCTCTTGGTTGTTGACAGTAGGTGTTTGCCAGTTAGTGGGCCATGGTTGGCCGACCTACCGTCAAGGTGTCTTGGTATCGTAGAAAAAAAAAACAAAAAAAAAAGAAACAAATAAATAATTATTTAAAAAGACAAACAATGAAAAACCAAATAAATCATTAAACTTTGTATTAAAAAAAAAAAAAAAAAAAAAAAAAAAAAAAAAACCTAGGTAATCCGCTTGGTTACTTTGTTGAAGGGTTTCATGGGTGGATTGGAGTGGTCGGCAGTGGCTCGGTAGGCTGAGGGTTTAGTTCGTCTTGGACCCTGGAGTTGTCGTTTTTTTTGTGTATATTGTTGAGAATTTTGTTTTGCGAGATGGCCTATCTGCAGAATGTTGCGCTCCTAGTCAAGGAGGAATTAATTTTTGAGTTGAGGTCGCGGGGTGTGACGCCGGAGGGTGATGTTCTGAATCTCCGGAGGTTGCTGCGGGAGCAGTTGTCCGCGGGTACGGCGGTGGATTGGTCTGACCTACTGGAGGTTGGTGAGGAGTTGTCTGTTTGTAAACGGAAGGTGGAAGATTGGGAAGGGGTGTTAGAGGATTTGCAGTTGGAACCTCCAGTAGGTCGTGACCGGGCCTGCCGCCTTGCACGTTTGGGGCATCTGCTTGCCCATTTAAGGCTGGTCAACCGGGCACCGGGGTTGGAGCCATCGGATAGGGCGTGGATCTTGGAGAGTGTGGCTAGGCTGGATGAGATTTTTCAGGCACTCTCCGGTTCCACGACTCCTACGGGTCTGGGTCAGCGGCCTGCTTTCGCGCTTTCGCCTAATGTGTCGAGGCCGCAGGCTGAGACACCGGCTCTCACTGTGCCTGAGGTTCCTTCTGAGCCTGCAGGAGTTTCTGTTGAGGTTGCTTGTGGTTCGGCTCCAGCTGCCGTTCCTACTACTTCTTTGGGTTCACCTGCTCTTCTGCAGCTGAGCTACCACAAGCTGCCTAACCCTCTCACGCCCATGATCCAGAATCTCCCTGTGATCGATGGGATGGATCCTAAGGAGCTTCTTAAGTTTCTGGTGGCCTTTCTCAGACTTAGTGAGATGCCCGGCATGCAGGCGGGGAACTTGCTTCGTCTGGTTTTCCCTTATTGTAGAGGTCCCGTTGGGGAGTTGCTGAGTTCTGTCTTGGCCAGTGATGCCTCGGTGGACTCGTTCCATCGAGAGTTACTTTCATCGTTTCTTCCCATTCGACTCAGGGAGAGGATGGTCATGGACAGATTTTATCGGTCGCAGGGTAGGGGCGAGTCTCTGGCAGCCTATGTCTCTTCAGTCAAGGAAGCTCGTCAAGCGTTGCGCCTCACCCTTTCTGAAGCTGACACCGTTCGTGTCATCCTGGATGGCATTTCTCCCGAAGAACGGTGCAGATTGGTTTTTGCTGGTGTTCCTTCGACTTTTCGGGAGCTGCATCAGCTGTGCATTGTTTCGCGCAGCGTGCAGTTCTCAGACCAGCAAGGGAGGGATCATGAGAGTCATCGTGCTCTCCCCACCCGTCGACCGGCTATGTCTGTAGGTGTGAGTCAGCCAGTGGGGGGTCGTGGTTCTCGGCCTCCGGTTGTGTGCTTTGCTTGTGGCCAACCTGGTCACATTCGTCGTGACTGTCCACGTGCTCGAGGTCGTGGGGCGGGAAACGCTCAGCGCGGGGGGTTGCCTCCACAGTAGCTCCCCGCGTTGTTGCGACTGACCGTGGCCATTTGCCTCTGACACGTGCCCATAGCAGGAGTGTCGGGGATTTTTCGGGCCTTGCTGGCATGGCTTCCCTGGGACTTAGTGCGGTCACCTCGGTGTGTCCTGGCGTTTTTGTTTCTTTTGGTGGTACGGTGTGTCGAGCCCTTCTTGATTCTGGTTCGGCATGCAGTATCATCAGCCTTTCTCTTTTTGAGTCCCTTGACGCCTTAGGACTTGTCAGGCACACCGAGCCTTCTTCTATTACTTGCTGGACGGCATCCCAAACTCCTCTACCCATACTTCTAAAGGCGTCATTACATTTTAAAATTGAAGGATTTTCCTGGAGGTGGGGTTTTCTGGTTGCCAAGGACCTGGCGGTTTCTTGTATCCTAGGGGCAGACTTTATTTTTAAGAGTGGTATGGTGCTTGACCTCCAGAAGCGCCAGATATTTTTCAAGTTTAATCGGCGAGTTTTGGTGCCTCTAGTAGGTGATTCTGACTGCCCTCCTGCAGTCAGAGAGGTGGGTTGTGAGCCCGAACAACCCAAGGTGGATCCGGTTGGTCATCTCCCCCCTGAGCAGGCGGAGGCCATTAGGAGGCTGTGTTTGCGGTTTCCTGATGTGCTTACGGCTGAGCTTGGGGTCACTTCTCTTCTGGAGTATGAGATCCACCTCACCGATTCTCAGCCAGTTAGAAGTCATCCGTACAAACTTGCTCCCCCAAAGATGGAGGTTATGAGGGCTATGATCGAAGATCTTCTGAGCAAGGGTGTGATTGAACCGTCTCGTTCTGCTTATGCCAGTCCAGCTTTTCTTGTGCCCAAGCCTAATGGTAAGTCTAGGCTTGTGATGGATTATCGGAGGCTCAACGCTAAGGTCGCTATTGACTCGGTACCTCTGCCTGATTTGCATTCTGCGTTTGATTGGTTCGGTAAGGCTAAGTTGTTCAGGGTTTTCGATTTAAACCAGGCCTACCATCAGATTCCATTGAAGAAGGAATCACGGCCCATGACTAGCTTCTGTGTTCCCTGGAATCTCTATCAGTTCACTAGGGTTCCTATGGGTCTTGCTGTGGGTGCCCAGACTCTTACTCGTCTGCTTGATTCCATCTTCCATGATGTGAAGTTCAAGTTTGTTTTCAATTACCTGGACGATCTTCTTGTCTACAGTGAGACTTTCGGGGAACACATGCAACATCTGGAGGAAGTTCTTAGTCGCCTCAAATCAGCTGGCCTTACCGTCAATCCAGAGAAAGTCACTTTTGCTCGTCCTGAGATTTCTTTTCTGGGTCATCTTATCTCTTCTCGAGGCGTCTGCATAGATCCTGCGAGGACCCAGGGCATTCGGGATTTTCCTCCTCCCAGAGATGCCAAGGGGATTGCCCGTTTTGTGGGGATGGTGAATTTTTACCGTCGCTTCATCCCTAACGTGGCCGAGCTTGCTGCCCCGTTGAACGAGCTGCGAAAGAAAGGTGTCCCTTTTGTGTGGGGCCAAGCTCAGCAGACTGCCTTTGATGCTCTCAAGGAGGCTATCATGCAACCTCCTGTCCTGCGTATGCCTGATTTCAGCAGAGAATTCGTTCTTCAGACTGATGCCTCCTCCTCCGCCATTGCTGCTGTTCTTTCTCAGGAGTTTGATGGGGTCAGGCAGCCCATCGCTTTTGCTTCGAGGACGTTGTCTCACCAGGAAAGGAAAGCTTCTTCCATCTATGAGTTAGAGTGTCTGGCTGTTGTCTTTGGTACGGACAAGTTTCGGCGTTTCTTGGAACACGCTGAGTTCTTGCTGGAGACGGACAATCAGGCACTGTCTTGGCTTCTTGCCCATCCCAGACAGCTTGGGAAAATTGGTCGCTGGGTGGTCAAAATTTCTGCCTTTAAGTTCCGAGTTCAACATCTTAGGGGTACCCAGAATGTCATCGCGGATGCTCTTTCCCGCATGTACCACGAACCCAGTGATCCACCTACTGAGGCTGTTGCTCAGTGTGGTGCTGTTCTTCTGGATTTTCCTCTGGCTTTTGACGACCTACTGTCCCATCAGCAGAAAGATCCTGAGCTGTCAGTCATCTTAGGTGAGCTTCAAGAGGGAGGTGCCCACCCTCCCTATTTTCTGTCCAAAGGGGTACTCTGTTGCCGTCCTCGACAGAGGGGTGAACCCCGTGTAGTGCTGCCTAGTCATCTAGTACCGATGGTCTTTCAGTATTATCACTCTTCCCTTGTGGGCGGTCATCTTGGCATTCATAAGACCATCGCTAAGATTCGTAGGTACTTCATCTGGAAGGGCATGGACCGGGATGTTGCTGGCAGAGTGCGGGCTTGTCACCTGTGCTCTCTCAGCAAGCCTAGTCAGAATGCAAGGTTAGGGTTGTTATCTTCTGAGGTGGCCGAGCGTCCTTTTGAGAAGGTGTTCATCGACTACGTGGGTCCTTTTCCCCGTAGCAAGTCAGGTAGCTCCTACCTACTTGTTTGTGTGGATGCTTTCTCGAAGTTCGTTTGGCTTTTCCCACTTCGGAGTGCCACGGCTAAGCTCACCATCCGTGCTCTCCAGTCCCAACTCTTCCAGCACTTTGGTGTGCCTTCCACTCTTGTGTCCGACAACGGTAGCCAGTTTACCTCCCATGAGTTTCGTAGGTTCTGTTTTGGCAATGGTATCAGGCATGTGACTACCTCTCCTTATTACCCACAGCCTTCTCATGCAGAGCGGTTCAACCGCAATCTTCGGTCTGCCCTTATTACCTTCCATGCTGAGAAGCAGAACACCTGGGATGAGAGTCTCTCTTGGCTCCAGCTTGCTTTTAATTCTTCCAAGCATGAGAGTCACAATGCCACTCCCTTCGAGATTCTACATGGCTACCCTCCTAACAACCCTTTGTCCAACTTGTGGAGGTTAGAGGATCTTCTACCTACGCCAGGTGCCACTGACGTAGTGTCCACGTGGCGGGCTGCTCGGCGCAACCTGCTACGTGCTAGAGAGAGAGTGAGGAGAAGGTATGATAAGGGTCGTACTCCTAACCCTTTTCAGGTTGGAGATCTGGTTCTTTGTCAGGCTCACCCGGTCAGTTCGGCCGCGGAACGAAGAGCTGCAAAGTTGTGCTATCGGTGGTCTGGTCCCCACCGCATCGACAGGTTTTTGTCACCGGTGACTGCTCTGCTGGTTGATCCCCAGTCAGGCAGGGTGTTCAGGAAAGCCCATGTGTCCCAACTTAAGGCTTTCCGGGGAACGGTTGGTCCAGGAGTTGGTGTTCCTGGGGGTTTCTTGGGGCAAAGAGATTGATCACCTCTGCGCCCTAGGTGGCTGTTCTGAGAGAGTCTTTTTTCTCTCTTTTTTCTTGTCGGGCCCGACAGTCAGGGTAGTTTGCTCCCTGTTCGAGGGGTTTCCCCTCTTAGTTTCTCTTGGACGTCCTTGGAACACCACTCTTCGGAGGTCTTCGTCTTCTCTTGGTTCCCTGAGGTACCGAGTGTTCTCCCCTGCCTGGGTGGGTTGAGGTTTGCAGAGGGAGGTTGTACCGGGTCTTGGACCGGTACAGTTTCGTTTTTTTCGTCGTTGTCTGCCAGGCTGCCTGAGATTCGCTCACGCCCGGCGATCCGCTTACTTTGGTAGCCGTTGGCCCGGTTTCGTTCGTTCCGTGTTCCAGCAGCTTCGGTCCGGTTGACCGGCTTCTAGATTGTTCGAGCTGTTCGGTGGTTCTGCGGCCGTTAGTCTTGTGCTGTCTGCAGAAATGGGCAGGTCAGGCTAAAGACGCCAATACGTAAGTGTTCATTTTGTAAATTTCTAATATCTAATCACCCTTTTGGTGAGAATATTTTGTTTCAATAATATTAATCGTTCTTGCTTGTGTTTTCAGAGTTTGGTTAAATTTGTTTTCTTTGTCTAGATGTTTCTCAGACTAGGTTAACGCCATGTGCTTCAGGTTACAGTTTTACCAGTAATTGCTTTATTATATCTTGTTTTATTTTCAATTGTAATTCTGTATAATGTTTATGGAGCCTTTTTACAGTTGTAGTTACCGATATCATATTTTTGTTCATTGACCATAACCTAGCCTATCTTTAGCTTTTCATGTTATAACCTATTGCTCATGTATCCATAGCCTAGTTTTCCGTTTACCATTTTAAGTTCATATACGCAATTAATTCTTTGATATTTTGTTAAATTGTAATTTTTCTTAAATCTGAGTTTGCCAACATAATTATTCATAACCTAAAAAATAGATCTTTTACTTTTTCTAGTGTGCTAATCCTGTATAATTTTGTATGTGCCCGTTTTGTTTTGCCATGTCATGTTTAGTGGTTATGTATAATATTTGTGTTGTGATGGCTGGACTGTTTTTAATGTGCTGTGGTGTTGTCCTACAGTCCAGGGTCCTTGAGTAGGACGGTTCAACCCTCAGCCGGTCGTCCGGGCAAAGTTCTACCTACGACACTGCGAGCCTGGCCTGGGGACCATGTGATTGAGCAAGTTTGCCCCGTGCTGCCCTCTCTACTTCTTTGGGTAGAAGACTTCTGTCCTCAGGTCAGTGCGTTCCAGCTTATTTCCCGGCGGCTGAGCTGGGGGTGATTTGTGGAAAATAAATATTTATAAAAAAAGAAATAACAAAAGAAGAATGGTGGTGGAACTATTTTATTGAGGCCTAGGCCTAAAGACTGAAAGTGACAAAACAGCCATGGGGACATTGCTAGGGATATATAATTATATTGAAATTTAAGAAAGAAAAAAAAAAGAAAAGAAAACGTTGATATTTATTGTTATTTATTTAATTAGTTTATTTTATTGTTATATTTTTTAGATTTTATATTTTGTTAGGTCCCTATGGTTAAGTTATGTTATTGTTGATTATTATGTTTAGGCCTAGTGATTGTTATTTATATTTTTCGTGTAGTGTATTATTGATGTCAGGGGATAATAGAACGGTACCGTGTTATATTTTTTTTTAAATTGTTTAATTTTTTAAACTTTCACCAAAAGGGGATTATTGTGCTTTGCTTAATTTTTAATTCGGAGCTGCCCAGGGATTCCGGCTTACTCCCTGGCCCGGTGGAATCAAGGGATGTGTGGGCTAAATTGCCGGTTTAAGTGTTGTGATCCAAAAGTTCTAAATTTTCACGTTTCTTTGGGGCTTAATATTTTCTTACGTTTTGGGGTGTCTCAGGCTAAACTGCAGATAGGCCATACACCCTGTAGTTGATTAATTGTTAAATTTTGGTATTTGTAGAGTTTGTGGTATTTATAGCGTTTGTTATAATTGTGTAGTATCTTGGTAATTTTAGTGTGTTGTTATTTATTTAAGTGAAAATTTATATTGTGGCCTTCTGCCTTTTATGTTGGGGCCCTCTGCCGTTTTGATTTATTAGTATTTTCTGGTTTTCATGATAATAAAATTAGTTTTGCTCAGCTGCCGAGTGTTATTTTGACCCTCCAACTGCCACCCGTGATCCCATCGCTCGACTTGTTTTGAGCCATCCCCCCGGTTGGCACGCTTCCCAGCTTTGGTGGGGGGGGATGGGTCTCACAACAACCGATAATAAACCGGTTTCAATTAATAAATAGAAAAGAAAAAGGCTAATTGATAATAAGCAACCATAGTTACGACAGTGTACATATAAATAAGATAACACATTTTAAAGAAGCTAATAATATAAAACTAACCAGTAAATAAGGAAATAAACTATCACAGAACAGCTATTAAAACTTAAATCTTCAATGGCCCCGTGTACTATTCTAGTGACCAACCCCCACATACGGAGGTACTGATCCACCCACACATATGCATGTGGAGATAGTGATCCACCCACCCATACACGTCCGGAGGTACTGATCCACCCACCCATACACGTGTGGAGGTATGATCCACCCACACATATGCCTACGGAGGTACTGACCCTCCCACCCATACATGTCCGGAGGTACAGATCCACCCACCCATATGCGTGTAGAGGTACTGACCCACCCACCCATGCACGTTCGGATGTACTGATCCACCCACACGTGCACGTTCTGAGGTACTGACTCACCAATATACATTCGGAGGTGCTGACCCATCCACTGATACACGTTCGTGGTGTTATTTGACATAACCATTCAAATATGGCTGAGAGAAGGGTCATCCCACTGTACGTATATTCTAGATTATACATTTTAAAAGACCACCGTCTAAGATCCAATTAAAAAACTTAATCCACACAGATAACTGGAGAACTAACTACTCTTAAATAAACTGACTATACTAAAATCAGTTGCTTAGTTACTATTGGAAATTCACTGTTCGACCCTCAAGGGCAAAGTATTTGTGTTAAAAAGTAAAAGCTGCATGACCGAGGCAGTTGTAGCTCTGGTCACAGAAGACCATGTACCTCGTGCAATATCGTCCGACCAGCTTTACGTAAAGACCAATAGTCTGGACTTCCCCTTCTAATAACCCTACCTCCCTGTAAACCCATTTGTATATTAGACCTCAAGTTATATACAAGACAATCACATAACATACACACTTTCCCCCCAAATACATACCTTTACAGAAAGAGTGTTAATGTAGTTACTGGTATTTTATTACTTTTACTAATATGGTAATTATGTGTATATCTGTGTATGTGTGTATGCATATTTTTTTATTTATTATTGTATTATTTTATTTATTTATTTTAAACTGTACTAATATTAATGAGTTTTTCTAGTAACCTCTGGTCTGATAAATAGTTTGATTTAAAATATGTTAATGTTCAATTGTCTTAACATTTTCCATTTCTAATAAAAATGTTGTATTGATAACTACTTGGTTCTCTCACACTGGTTATAGCGCACGAGTTGTATTTTTGTTTTTCGTTGATTCTTGTATACAGGAAAATAAATGTGGATATTTATGTAGTAAGAAACCAATACCCTTGAAATAAATGAAGGCCACTTTACCTTATTAATGTAAATTGACAACAAATTTTAACTTCACAATGCAATCTATTAGAACTAAAAGTAAAACTTGCTTGTGTTAATTAATTTGAGTTCAGCAATTCAAATCGAAATTTTAAAGTCCAACGGCTGCCAAATATAAGAGTAGTTTTTTTTAATTTCAATACATAACATTAAAAAGTATTACTGAAAAAATATACATATGTATAGGCTTCATTTTAAGATTTAAGTAGTTGATAAAAACTATTACCTCTAGTGAACTGGTAATTTTCAGTCGTTTAAAACTGTTGAACTTAACTGGAATGAATCGTTACTGTTTATTTTAGGTCTAATTTCGAGTTATTATCTGTATTTTTATCCATATCTATGAATATCTATAATCTGAATATTAACCGTCTTTTACATCGATGAGATCCCAACGTCCAACTTAACATTACTATAAAAATACGTTATTTAACAAAGTAATGTCACACTCAATTTGTTATTATCTATAATCTGAATATTCACTGCCTTTTACATCGATGAGATCCCAACGTCCAACTTAACATTACTATAAAAATACGTTATTTAACAAAGTAATGTCACACTCAATTTGTTATTATCTATAATCTGAATATTCACTGCCTTTTACATAGATGTGATCCCAACGTCCAACTTAACATTACTATATAAACACGTTATTTTACAAAGTAATGTAACACTCAATTTGTTATTCTGAAGGCGATAGTTGATTGGGAGAAGGGAAATAAGATAAGGGCTGTTGCGCATGAGAGTCGGTTCAATAAAGAACGAGTAAGGACGTAGATAAAGGCTGGCCTCTTCTGCTCTTATTGCTTTTCGGACTCCTTAGTTTACCAAATCACGAGGAACGTTCCTACAAATGGAGTGTATATTCGACCATTTTACTGAGAAACGTATTTCAAGTGTATTATTTATACTTTTTATGATTCTTCAATGATGAAATATATTTAATGTTTTCATTTAATTGTTTAGATCAGGGTTCCTCATTAGGACTAGATGAGGATCCTTATTACTTTTCACAAAATAATCTAAGGGCTGCAAGTACATATACATACAGTTCTTTTCGTATGTTTTCTAGCTAGCATTTCGTCTGTATCTCTGCTATTAATTTAATATTTAGTGTATTACAACAAAGACGATGCATCTTTAGCATTTTCGTGGCTTAAAAAATACTAAAGTGGTTGTCACTGTAATAAATTATTGCAGTTATAAAAAAAAATGTTAAGGGGCACGGAAATCGTGCAAAGGGCCGCATGTACCTAAAGGGCCGTATTCTTGCTTTTTTAGGCTAAATTTTGTTCACTTCAAATAGGGATGATATTTTACTAAGAAAATACAATTTTACTCGTATCTGCACAGTTAAAATGAAACTTTAGCTTATTTATTTTTATTTTAAATAGTTTCTGCTATAGTTTTAGCAGTTTTATGAATAGAAATAAAATCCAGATTTACACTTTAACTGAGGATAAGCCTGGAGGGTTTCTTATAGATAAACCTGAAAATGTTTCATGTTTATGAACTGTATTTATAGTATGAACGCTAAAGCTTAAAGCGGCTGGTATGGTTAAGGATATTGCATTTTAACAACGCTAGGAGCTAACATTCTGTGCACGTTTATTTTGAGTGCATGTCATTTTATTTACATGCAATAATAATTTCACTGAACATTATTTGCCTACTCTAAAATTGTATAACAGCAAGAAATTCATACTTTTACCAAAAACAATTTTACCTGAAATCTTTAAACCAGATTTAATCTTGCAACAAGGTACTACACTTCTACCCCACTTCCTGTTACTTTTCTTTTTCCCTTATATGTCGGTTCTGCACACGTGGGACTTTACTCCAATGTACTGATAATCTTGTATATTTTGCAAAATGTACCTTTAAAAATGTTGGCCAATGAAGTTTATTATATATTTTTTTTTAATGTTAAGGTATATTTTATTTTATGATAAAAATGTAAAATCTCATAAAATATGTCCACACATTACATTACTCGAGTGGATGTCACTATAATACATATAATTTATATTTAATTACCTTGAAGAAGTATTACTAAAGTATATTATTAAGACTTCGAACAAATGTATTTGCGAATTATAATATCGGATCTATAACTGCATATTAAGGAAATTTTGAAAAATATATTGTTAATACAATTTAGTGATTTATTACATTTTCAGTAACTAATAAACGAATGTATAATTGGTCAGGGAGCAAATTCTATTGCTTCTTATCCTCAAAAAAGACTCTTCGTAATATTGCATCTGTGATAATTTTTTCTTAATTATCAAACTACATGTTGGTATAAATACATTGCAAATGAACGTTACAGCACAACCTGCTACAATGCAAATACAGAAGGTATGGTAAGAATGGCAATAGTGGTAGATTTCAGTTAAGCGTGTTTACCATTTTCAGACCAAAAGGAATCACAAAGGAATCTGACAATATATGACAACTAGTTTTTACTTTACAAAAATTTTCAATAATGCTTTTAACAATATAGACAAACTTGGATAAAAGTCTGGAATATATTTATTAATTTAAAAACAAAATAAACGTAATGAGACAATGTAGTTATGTCGTAACCTTTACCTTAATTTGTGCCCTATACCAAGCATTCAGACATATTTTACTCGTTTTTCGTATAGCCAGAAGATGGCCCATGAAGGAAGTCTTGAAAACAATTGTAAACGTAAGGCTACCTTGAGCCTCTTTGAGATCTCATCTTGAAGGTATTTCTTTGTGCAATAAAAAAAGTGCAACATAAGATAGAAAGTGACCCAACCAGAAAATACGACCATTCAAAGAATGTAATGTCATATTGTCCTACCTAATACTTTATAGTTTTATGGCCATTTATTTATCGCTGTTTGAGGTACCTATTTTTGAGTATTTTATTGTTTGTTAACAATCGTAAAGAAAGACTGGGTTATAATAAACATATTTTATTTAACAAATATATAAATAATAAAATGTTTTTAAACAATTTTTTGCAGTTGGTATACCCTAAAAATAGTTTAGGAAAAGTATTAAATTAATGTTTTGCATATTTCTTTGTGAAAATGAAATAACTAATCATATTCTGTCAGTTAAATTGTAGCTGTATGCACCAATAGATAATAACTATATTATCCTTGTTCTTGAGCATTACTAGATATATGACATTAACTTCTTTGAGAGGCTATATTTTCTGATTAGATCGTCTATTTGACTTCAGGTTTGCACTTTTATATTATACAAACAAAGGCCTATAAAATGAGTATAACTGGATGTAGGCTTACATTAAAAACTTTCAAGTATTACTTTACGGGCCATCACCTGGATTTGTGAAAAACAAGTAAAGTATATATATATAAATGTTTGTTATAGGGACAAGTTCGTTATAATATTGTTTATTAAATGAAAGAATTTTTACTAATTGTTATGCATTTTTATTAATAACAACAATAATAATTGAGTTTAACAGGGTTCTACAATTATAAATTGTATTCCTCCCGTAATATTATTTCAAGTACAACGACAAAGTTACATGAAATTTATTTCAATAGTTTTAAAAATGATAACTATATTCCAGACTTTTACCCAACCATGTATATATTACTCCAACTATAACCCAGCAGTTACATTTGTTCACTAGAATATAAAATGCATGTACAGTGATGAACAAGGTCATGATTATAAGGTTTCAATTTTCGAATGGATTTCCACTTATTATTAAATTGGAACATAACATTTATAGTATCATAATTTTCAAAAGCATAATCATTAACTTATTTTTTCAACGTATTTATGCTGTATGATACTTCTACAGATATATGTTTAGAAATACAGATTTACGGGAGGAATAACATTTATAATTACAGAATTCCGTTACATAAAATTATTATTATTGTTACCATTAAAAATGCACAAATTAAATCAATAAAAATGTGTTTCAAGGTGTAACCACAAAGTATACAAAGATTAGAAAATTTATTTATCTTTTAGATATTTCTCAAATCCCCATTTGTTAGTGGAATATATTTTTAACGTGTTCATGTAGAACAATTTATATAGAAAATAAGCAATAAAGAATATTTAGTTATGTTTGTATTATTACTTTTCTATACTCTTGAAGTATTTTAATTCATCAGCGGGTCTTCAATGTTTAGTAACTATATTTGTATTGTTCAATCAGATATAAACACACACACACAATAGATATTAGAAAAATATAATTGCGTTTATTACATATAAACTTAACATATATACTTAAAAGAGTAGTAGATATTGATTTTCAAATTAAGTTCGTTATGATTACCATTCACAAAGATAGTGATTGGATGACGTAATATATTGTGAAATGTATCGGCCAGTGTTTGACTGAATACTCAAGTGGGCAATTATGCACTTTATAGAAAAATTGGATGTGGAATGCACCATCGACAAATGTAACCTATATTATATTATGATTAATGAATAAATTAATTTATTTCCAACTAATAATGACATTTATCTATTTACGTAGTACTTATTTGGAAATTAACTGACCACTATATCGAGTTATGTGACCAGTTTGATTAAAGAAAAAATATATATTTAAAAAACATTTAAACATATAAGTCTAGCAATACATATAATTGCATAATAGAAGATACACAATCGCCACCTGTAGTGTTTACATTTCTGAAAATATAATTCAATTAAAGTATAAAAATAATCTAAAATAATAGACACAAATAATTAAAAAACGTGAACAAGAGAGTTATACATGTGTTTTATGACAATGGCTTTTAGTCAAAAACAAAACAAACTAAAAAATCATTTTATATTATATCAATATTAAAATTCCTGAAAATATAATTCAATTAAAGTATAAAAGTAATCTAAAACTATTGACACAAATAATTCAAAAACGTGAACAAGAGAGTTGTACATGTGTTAAGTTATCTTAAGTTATATTTAAAATTACTTGGCAATATATATCTGCAATTATGAATTTGTCAATGCCGTAAAGTTCGATGGTAATAAGGGATTATTATTATTATATTGGATGGGTATTTATCAGGTAGGATATTTATTTTTTAGTTCTTTATTTATTTCTGATAAAATAAACAACTGCCCAAATACTTGCTTCTCCTATAGCTTGAGATCTTTTAAGTTTTTAATATTAACTATCTGTAACCACCGACTTCGCCGGTCATAATATTGAGTTTTGTTATTTATTCGAAATGTGCAGCAAGCTTTCATTTTACACGGTATACAATTTATCTGCCATTTAGAACAGCTTATATTATGTATAATTAATTACTATTGTACTCATTTAATTTTTACAACTGTAGACTACAATTTTTTATTTTAAACATTTAGTCTACCACAATTTTATTCAGTTTGTTTTTATTTAACAGATTTAAATCAAATAAATCAATCAATAAATAGCTCCATAAGAATAGCATGGGAATTTTGGAGGCCAATGGACGGAGTCCTAAGGTCAGAGATAAAAATCCTTCATTAGTGATTATCTTGCGGTCAATATAAACCTATTTACAAAATTTCAAGTCAATTGTACTTATAGTTTCGGATAAATAGAGGTGAGTGGTAAATGGCTTTTAAATATTTATAAATTCACAATTCACAATTAATCATGTGTGCAACACCAATATGATATTGTTGCTTAAATATTATTTTTATGTTGTATTTCATAATATAATGTTAATTGTTTAGTGCTCAATTACTAAATTTTTATTGTATTTACATCCAACAGTCAGCTGATAAAGGGCAATTTGTGTCCTAGGTTGCTGCATGTTTAATTAATTTGATTTCATTTTATTATGTACTAAAAAAATTATATTAAAATGAACAAGTAGTGATGTAAACAAGTTACACGCGGTAACTGGTTAGAAATAATTGTTTTTATTGCTTGAAAGATAATTTATAAATAATATGCTTGTGGTTGAAAGTTACTGGATCATTTTGTGAGGGACGTATCAATATAACAATATATAAAAGTTATTCTTGCTGGTAGGTCCAATATAACGTGGGGGTTTTCTCCCAATACTTATGAACCAATATGAGGCCAGGATATGACTCTCTGAATCACCCTGGAAAGGTTTTAGCAGCAAGTAAAAACGTGTGTTTCTTATTAAGGTTTACAAACACTTATATCTGTTAAAGTAGGTTCTAATGTTTATTAATAAAATTTAGTGAAAAATATTTGTGCCGTTATGTGAAAGCACATTTCAATACTAAATGGGTTTTACTACAAGTAAATGAGTTTAAAATTGTATTTGAACTAAATTGCCTCATTACCTAAGTAAAATATAGGTTAAATTTTAATTTAAATATAATGAACCTTACGAGATCGTAAATTATCTGTACAGCAGTAAATTGTTTTGTTGTTATCAAGTTATTTATGAATCATTACATTCTTTATTAATAATTATGACTAATATACAATTTAATTGATTTTTTTAATATTGGTGTTAAACTGTAATCTATCATAAATGATAATAAGAAATCAACAATATCTCTGTGCGTGTTTGGGTGGGCGGGTGGGTCATTACCGCTGTACGTAAAAGGGGGTTGTATGTGAAATTAATCATATATATTCTGTATTTTATGTGATTTGTTAAAATTTCTCGAGGTAAGTCAACAAGACCAGAGAAATGTCTTGTTGACTTACCTAACCTCTATGCCTTGGACTGTTTCGGTACACAACTCGGTTACTTTCAGCACAATAGACCATACCAAACCTCCACGCTCTAGTGTCCGTGTCAGTGCAGACGCATTAATACTTATTGTACCCTGCGAGAACACGTAGCTGCGAGAACATGTAGCCTGCGAGAACACGTACCTGCGAGAATACGTACCTGCGAGAACACGTACCTGCGAGAACACGTACCTGCGAGAACACGTACCTGCGAGAACACGTAGCTGCGAGAACACGTAGCTGCGAGAACACGTAGCTGCAAGAACACGTACCTGTGAGAACACGTAGCCTGCGAGAACACGTACCTGCGAGAACACGTAGCCTGCGAGAACACGTAGCCTGAGAGAACACGTAGTCTGCGAGAACACGTACCTGCGAGAACACGTAGCCTGCAAGAACACGTAGCCTGCGAGAACACGTACCTGCGAGAACACGCAGCCTGCGAGAACACGTAACCTGCGAGAACACGTAGCCTGCACACTAAGCTGAAGTGGGTATTCTGTAGTAAATGTCAAAAGATCTTTTCTGGACTCATTCCAGAACCAATTAATATCAAGAAGGTAATTATCAATGATAGTTAAATGTTAATTCATTGGTTGTACTTATTTAAATTGTACCACAATTAAGTAATTTTACTTAGACTGATATAGTCCGCAGTCTTGTAAGGTAGTTTTTGATTTATTTATTTATCTTTTTAATCTAACTCTGTTCACAATTAAGATGAAACATTATTTTGTATACAAATATTTTGACTTTCCGTGGAACGTTATTGCTTCAAAAATATTGGTAATAATTACAATCCCATATACAACATTAATTTTCTATGATAGACCAAATTCTTTTGTGAAAGAGTACTCTTATAATTATAAATAATTAAAAAAAAAGTAGTAATGAATCGTTAGTTAACTGTTTTAATTTAAAAATATGAACAGACATTTTTTGAAAATGTTCATTATTTTACATCAAATTTAACAAAACTTATATCATCAAACATCAATATCCTCCATTTTATTTTCAAGTTGTCTGTCTCCCTCTTATATTTTTTAGATATTTAGAAATCCAAATGAAAATTCTCCTAAAAAGAAATAAGATTATTAACTTTCATAACCAGTCACAAACCGGCTACAGAAAAATATAATTGATATGGAATGCCAATATTTGTTCTAATTTAGTTATGACGAACTTTAATTATAATTTAATATGAACATAGTACAATATTCAACACATTTTTAGCACTGTGAACTGTCGTAAACTCAGTACAGTTTTCATATTGACATAAGTTGTGAGCGCGCAGCTGGGTTTGTTTGAACCGCACGAGTTCCTGGGTATTTAGGGGCTTGTTTGAAGCAATAATCATTTCCCAAGTTAAAAAAAATTGCAGTATTACCAACTACTATCCTAAAATAATTGTTTTATTTATTAAACATTCATAATTTTTTTAATTATTGTGTTTGGTAATATATGTTCTCTTGTTAAAACATTTGTTACTTTTCCCGGCTTTTCAGAAGGCCCTGACTTAATTTATATTTGTTGCAAATGTGACAGGATTAGTTAGTTAGTATGAGTTTTCTCTTCTATCCTGCTACGACAAGAAATACCCACTTATGGTCAACTATCGACCATCTCTCACATCCAGTGAACGGGCCCACCCACTTAAGAGTGGGTGCCATGTGTAATATAGGAACTTAATACTAGTAAGGTTTTCGTAAAACAATATTTTGAAGGTTTTAATTGAAAGCTTATCGGCTACTTATTGTTGTTGAACATAAGAATAGAAAGGAATAAACAGACTAAAGATCGCACGACGAAAATTTGGATTCATAAATTATTTCTTACAGCTATCATACGTAAGATATTCTCGGCTCTTTATATACAAAATTTAAAGGATATCTTATTTTACCAAGTGAAGTTAGGGCCAAGGTATTTTATATATTCAACACACACTTAGCGCCAACCTTAATACTAGTTAGGGGCTCTCTAACATTTTACCTAGGGATCAACGGTTTAAAGGTGAACTCCATCCACCGATATATCCATGAACCACCATGATATTGGTCACCCATCCAAAAAAACACACTCGATGCTGATTGATGGCTGTCTTTCCATAAAGTGGAACCTTCCGGTCAAGGACACTGGTAAGATAGGTGTACTAAGTGTTCTATGATAATAATGTGCTCACTCATCAACAATGGTGAATCGTTGTTGATGAGTGAGAAGTGAGAAGAGTTATCAATAATTGTATCATAAGGTTTGGAATAACACAATATCTCTTAACATGACTGTGTTGGGATGGCTGCCCCCTTATTTACATAGATAAGTGATATACCTGCCTTTTTCTTATTAGACCCTACCATGAAGTTTAAATTCTTATTTTATCTACTATATCTTTATACAGTACACACATATACACACATCTCTTCCTTACACATTCATTTGCACTTGTAATTATGTACGTCAAACTTTTAAAGTGTACTCCTAAAGCTCGAATAAATACTAAGTACCCAATTTTTGAGGATATTCGTATACCTGTTATTAATGAGTCCTTGCATTAACAGTAAAATAACATAAATTCAGAATATGTTAGCACATTTACAAAGTGTTCCTGATTTCACGAAAATGTCTTATAAATAAATGTCTTGTTATACATGTGAGAGTTATATTGTTGAACACCATTTTTTTTTAAACCATTCTGGGATTATTTAAAATCTATCAATTAGTAATTATAATTACAATTGATATCACACAAATACTAGTAATTTCAATTAGCTATTTGCTGTAACTTAGGTGCTTTTTTATGGAAGTTTTAAAAGTGTTTTATGGAGTATGGGATATGTTAAACTTTATCGTATCTTTAAGAAAAAGGGATACGTGTGCAGATCATTTTGAATAAACGTTAGCAGACTTATGCTTATCTATGGTACGATGAGGACATGTAGTTAGACCTGTCTATTTCTAAGGTAATTTGAAAGTGTAGCTAAAATGTTTAGTTATTTTTCTGATATTAAATGGTACATAAATTGAATTTAAAAACACTAACTGATTTTATAATGCACGTTAAGCTGTGTGCTTATTGTTAATACAGGCCATGTCTCAAACTGGCCAAATACAAAACGTATTGCAAGTCAGCTGACATCTATTTCGGAATATAAGTACTTATTTTTATGCATTTAAATAACTCGTTCATAGAAAAATGCATTATTATAATGTACAAGAAAAAAAAGATAAAAATATGGTATAAATCAAAATGGATAAATATTTTTAAAAATGTAGCTAATTATTTGTAATATTATAGTTTTAGCTTTTAATTAAATATTTACCTTTTTTTATGTAAAAAAGTTAAAATATTGTGTGTAAATTGTGTAATTGTTAATTGTTTGATAAGTTTAAAAGCATATTTGAAATTAAAAACCAACAGTTCAAAATATAGAAATGTTTAAATTGTTTGAAAATGTTTCTTTGGAGCCCCTGAAATGAAGAAAGACATGTTATAATGATACAAGTGAGAAACTGGATTCTCCCTTTAAAAACGTTTCTTTCGTAAAGAATCAACACAGACTGAATAGTTTTACATAAATCTTGAACTCACTACAACCTTTGCATTCACTCGGACCTTCAATAGAGTGTTATATTTTTCCAGACTTACTTTACTCAGTTGCACGGTTTGTGATCTCTGTTTTGAACATTATGGTTCACTATGTTAAAAGAATCAGAAGAATTCCAATGTAGTATTCAGCCATATACTGAGAGAAAATGTTTGAAACGCTTTCACAACAACGTTATTTTTTTCCATAAATAATTGTATGACTTTTTTTAATAGTTGTGTTCCATAAAGTATAATTTTTGATCAGAATAATTTACTCAAAACTGTTAAATAGTAAAGAAATAATTTCTTCAAAATAGTTACTTTGAAATTGAAATGACCGCTACTTTGGAAATGATAAACCTTTCGAAGTTCAGTTGTGGCAATTAATTTCTCTTGAATATACCTTTCATTTGATATCAGTATTGATCTAGGCTTACATTGAATATTTTCGTTCAGCTCATCGTGGGCCGTCTCCCTGAAAAGATGAAATGTCGATAATGGTGACAAAAAGTATGTTCTTTGGAATCATGATCATGTACAAGATATCACTTTGACGAGTGAAGTCATACAAAAGATGTGAAGCGTTTCCATATTCTTCCATCCTGCATATTTATTTAATTCCGTAAGCGAATCGGTCCCCATGAAATTTCTTAAAGTTGGAAAAAGATGGATTGACTTTAAAGCTTAAAGGCCAAATTCAGTGGAAAGAATATAAGAAAATTAAAAAAATACCTAATTTCCACTCCACTGACCTTAAATGATTAAATGATTTTCTATCAGTATATTTTTGATATAAGTATATATGCTGGTGTAAACACTGCCTACTTTTACTGTGTATTTAAGATTCTAGGATTTTGTACATATTGAAAGAAACTTGTAAACAAAATCAATACTAAATATTTTTTCTATCACTTTAAATAGTTCTTCTCCTGCTGATAACTTAGTTGTTAATAATATAATATTAAGCAATCTAATGGCTAGAAATGTCTAAAATAAAATGTTAGTACAGCGAATTCAATCGTCTATTATATCTCAGCTGTTCATCTGAGATGGGAAAATCCGGTCTGAGCTATTCAGTCCGATACTGAATGGATGACAATGAAAGGAAAAATTTACATTATCTGTTGCTTTATCTCCTTGAACAGTACATCAGTGGAGGAATCACTGTGTTAGAAGCAGTCATGAGAATTTTATTTTTGTTTAATACCCTGATAAGTATATCGGGTATTTTTTTAATACAAAAAATTCAAAAAACAAAAAAACACCAACGTAAACAAACAAGACTTTGTTGGTTATGTGGCTATGTCTCGTTATAACCCATCCTGAAATACTGAACTAATCTTAATCATAACGTCAAAGTGAAGCTGTTGGTTGCTTGAAAATAAATTGCTTAATATTATATATATATATATATACATATATATATATATATATTTATATATATATATATATATATATATATATTGAGACAGCTAACACTGTTGCGTCATTTTACGCCAATAACATTGTGACGTCGATGTTAATTTGAAGAGTATATTAATATTTTATTGATGAATATAGGTCTTTTAGTTTATTCTAAATTGGTTAGTGTCACCAGATTTTAAACATTCTTATTAATAACGAAGTTAAAGTAAACTTAATTTTTCGAACTATGGTACTATCACTGTGAACCATTTCGTACTAC